>JAJJID010000109.1:0-104926 GCA_022204955.1 Macrophomina pseudophaseolina
CTAGGCTGCAAAGCTCTAGACCGATGCCAGCAATTGCCCAGAGGTTGGTGGAGCAGGCCCGCAAATCCTGATTTCCGTTCGCGATGGAAACAATGTGCCGAAGCACTTCCACAGCATCCTTGTGTCGACCCAGGTCGGACAAGACAAACCCTAATTGAAGTTCATCTACAAGGACGTACCAATGAGTTTTGCCGTATTTCTTCCGATCTCTGGCGACAATTTGCTCGAATGCGGACAAGCCTTCCTTAGATAAGCCGGCACGAACATATGCGTCTCTAAGCCGGTTCCGATTTCTGATGTGCTTTTTCTCCAATCCCCGAATGGCAAGAGTCAGGAGCCTGATGGCATGTTCATATCGGCCTAGTTCATTGTAAGATGTGCCCATTAATTCGTATGCCTGGGCCTCTATTCGCTGTCCGGTGTTCTCAACCCGAGAAAGTATCTTCTGACGAATCTCAATTGTTTGCTCGTACTTTTCAAACTCGAAGTAGAAGTAACCTACTCCCAGGAGAACGAATGCTGGCAGGAGATCTGCTTTTTCCAGAAGCAAACGATAAAGGATATGAAGTGGATCCAGTGCCCCTTTCTTCCAGAAACGTGCAAAGACACCAATTACCAAGCTGACTTGATTCTGTGGCTTGGTAATATCGCCGTTTCGAAGAAGCTGAACGAGGTTCTCAATGGCAAGGGCTTCTTCTGGCAACGGATTTGGATGCCTCTGTAGTGATCGAATGCCTTGGGAACTTGCAGTTGCGTTCATCTCGGTAGGATTTGCTAGGCATTCCGCCGGAGTGTCAGATTCGCCCATAATTCCGCTCTCTTCGAGGCCAAGGAAACCCAGGCAAAATTTCAGGTGGAACGTCCGTGTATCGTTCATACCGTATGAGGAAGATCTGGTGGATATCTCCTCTTCTATTTGAGCAACCAGGCGAGGACCAATTCTATCGCCAGACTCCACTAGCGCGTCAAACCGCTCAATGAACTCCCTCAATGCCTCAATGAGTGAAGGCTCGAAACCGTCTTCATGCCAACAGAAGGTCAAATGATCGACCCAGGATATGAGGCGAACAGAGTCGCAGAATTCCCCGAGTTGTTTGGCATACTTTGCGAGAATCGAGATTGAGTCAAGAGCGTGAAAGACGAAGTAGTAGGCTGCGTATCTCACGAACGGGTGCAAGCCATGAAGACTTGAAAATGTTTCCGGTTCTCTGATAGGGAAGCCGTGATCCTCCATATTCAGGTATTCAAAGCAAATCCTGGCAAGCGCTGCATTTGCTTCGAGGGCGACTACATGAAATGTTCTCAGTCCGGAGGCTGAAGCAGTATTCCACGCACATTCTTCCCTTGTGAGAAAGTCTTTGATGGAGGAATGGTTCAAGATGACCCTGCCATTGCGGACTGCGATAAATTCTCCACAGATGCGAGTTATAAGTTTCTCAGGATCATTCAAAAGGCAGTCCTGGACTGGCACTTTGGCTCCAGGTGCTGTGCATTTGGTTTGCAATGCGTGAGCCCATGCCATCTCAATCACGTGAGCGGTCGTCGTGCTGAAATTGTGAATGTGAGAACATTCCGAAGCAGCTCGATTTGGTTCTTCCTCAGACGCGTCTTAAGTCGGATGAAGGCTCGCTCATAAGCTTCTTCCAAACCATCTGGGAGGTCCTGGAGCTTGTCGGTGACATCCTTTTGCGAGAGAGAGCTCTGAAGCTCGTCAAGCATGAGCTTCCCCCATAAGAACATCCCTTGAGTGTTCGCCTTGAGAGTGCTTGACGCCAAGGCCCGAAGATCTGGGTCGTCGAGCATTTCGACTCTGCCGATACCCGCGTCAATGAAAGCCTCGATGTCCGGACCGGTGTACATTTCATCCATACGAATATGCTTGCTGCCTTCGGCTACCTTGTGCGGTAAGACCTCGAACGCAGAAGGATGACCGAGGACTATGCACTTGCTCTTGGTACTCTGCTCTAACAGTCTCACAATCAGGTTGATGACCTCCTGCGGTTGGTCTGAAGCTTCATCCAGTCCATCTAGAACGAAGAAGTCCTGTATTATGTTGCGCTCTCGTACTTGGCCGAGTAGGTACCACAGCTGGGAAGTGCTTGGGTTGCGGTCATCTCTCAGTACGTTGTAAACAGCATCGATGCCAGACCTGTCTGTCCTTTTCAAAGATCTTGCTATGGTAAACCGGGCAACGGAAGCTGCCGTTTGTTTGTCCGCGTCCGTCGTTGAGAATGCAAACAGATTTACGCAGTGCCCTTCTGCTTCGAGAGATTGAACTAGAGCTGAAGCAAGAAATCATTTGCCACAGCCATGGTTTCCGGAGATCCGAAGAATCCTTTCAGCAGCGGATGCACTCTGTGATCCTTTCCATTCAATGAAAACCTGATTTGTATCCATTCACATGTACCGGCAAGGCGCGCTTCGAGGTGCTGCTTGTGCACTTCTGTCATGGCGCAGGGCCGTAGCCACTGGTGACAACGGTCCATCCGTTGTTCTGGTCGTATTGTCAGTCAAATGAAGTCGGGGTCACAGATGGGGCTTACTACCACCTCTGGCTTGAGAAGCACGAATTGCCTCAGTCTCCATGACAAGGCGGTGTAGTTGCGTGGTATGCTCCCGTATTTTATCCCTCATCTTCGAAAACTCGTGTTTATATGGCTTCCCGAGCAAGCTCGCCAGCCTCTTGAACGACCGTCTTCCAAAGAACTGGACTGCTCGAATGCAGTATTCAACGACATCTTTGAAAAGCCCCAGAAGAGCAGTGCTGATCTCCACATCTGGCTCGAGTCTTTCGTATAACTTGACATGTCCCATTGCCTGTGTCAGGGTTTCAAAGAGCAGGAGGACTTGCTCCGTCGCACGCGCTGAATCTTCCGAGATCTTCAGTACGAGTTTGATCGGAGCCCAAATCGGGCAAAGGAAGTCGGCTTTGGCGTGGACTGCGACGTCGATGATGTTTGAAAGACCTTGGACCGAGGCAGTGCATTTCTGGAGCCTTTCAAGTCGAGCGGTGAATTTGCGTGCCTCAAAAGCCTTCCTGGAATCTTGGAAGACATCGAGAATTGATATCGATCCGTTTTGGCACTGTTCATAGGTTTCATCACCCTTGAAGCCTACACTCGAGAGACGTGAAAAGGAATTCCGGGCGTCCTCTACAGCCTTACGCAGCGCAGGGCTGACGTTCTTAGCTTTCTTCAGCACCAGAACAGAGGTAAGGAAAAGCTTACCTAACTTGGGACGCTTGCGCCATGATAAACATGTGGAAGTGTGAATTAAACACCCATAATGGAAGCGCCAAACATGCGAAGACAGAGGGCTAGTTTGAAAGGTCCATGGCATCGAGAAGGCACATTTGAAGCCTGACTACGAATTCGTGGCAATGCTGCAGATGTCAGCTTCGCATCAGCCACCATCCGTTGATTCGTCGCTTCGTCGTGCAGCATGCACTCCGCCCCCAAGGCTCAACGCCAGGCGGCTTCAGGTCTGCTCTACTAAACGCCGGCCAGGCCTTTATTTTGATCTATGATAATAACTCTCGTTAAACAATAATGAGCTGACTGCGCTTCTACTAAGGAATGCGTGCAACATCCAATCAAAGCAAAGTGTCCGAATACACGCCTTCGGCTGCCTCCAGAGGCATTTCTGGTTACGGTAATCCGTTACCTGACTGCTCATTTGGTACTTAAAGGGCCGATTTTCCTCTCAAATTCAGTGGAAGTGGATGCCATTTGTAGACTTTGAGCCCTCAATCCTCGGTTCTCGCCGCGTGGGAAGTCCGGTGCTCTACGAGATCGCCGCTCTCCGGCGCCATATCTTCAATTAAGACAAGGCTGTCCAGTGTCTGGGACCATGAAGATTCCATCAGGTCCATCAATAAGAAGGTTATCAGGGTACCCAGTTCGGTGATTACCCGCCTGCTCACCTTGAGTGGTGCTCCTCTTTCCGTATATTTGTGAGCAGTAGTATATCAAAAGGCCCGACGATCGTTCTCTTGCTGTAGTCCTATCTCTCACCATTTTCTTCAACTTCTCTGAGATGCCCGTCCCTACTACCACCACAGCTTAACAAACCTAATCCGCCATCAGCCTTACACCCATCCATCCCGGATACCCCTGGTGCTGATAACCTACACCAAGACAACGACTCTGCTCTGCTGACGAACATCGCGCTGATCCTTATCACGATCCACTAGCGCAAAATGTCATTGAATCGCCAAGAACAATAGAAAATTGACCTCCAGTCTATATCAACCACTGAGTCGGATAAGACAATCGGACCTGGACGATCTCAATTGGAATCACTGGCAAACGGGCGAGTAGAGATATTTCGTTGCGGCGAAGATCCAAAAGCACACGCACAGTCCCAAAGCGTCGGGCCTGCACGTCCATCCACCTATTCCGCGAAACTTGGCGCTGGCTCCCCATCACTGCCATCCCAACGGGATGAAAGAGAGCAAGGAAGAAGGGCGGAAAGTGGTGTGAGAGGTTCCATCAGTTGTCCGGCCGCCAATAATGCACACTGCATGCTGAAAACACGCCGGAATCTCCATCAAACCCTCTCCACCCGTTAACCAGTAATTGCGCGCACCACGGACGCCTATACCCCATCTCACGCCAATTCCCTCCCGCCCCCCTTTCCCACCACTACCCTCCGTTTCCAGCCCAACTCAACTCCTCGGTTCCCAGGCCTTCGGGGCCACCGCCGGCCCAACCGACGGGACGAAGATCGTCAAACACGCCACAACACATTGCCAAAGCCACCCAAGAAACTCTAAGAAATGAAAGACACCTACTATACATGAAGACGCGCTATATCCTTTTCCATCAAAACCACAATGCGGCTCCAGCGTCTGAACAAGCAGCGGTATCCCTGTCTGCCACCAGCTCCCTCTCCCGAAGGGGGAGGAAAAGTACCAGAAGATCGGGGGATGCCGCGAACACCGAGCTTGCCCAGCAGCAGCAGCAGCGAAAGAAGAGCAAAAGGCGGTGAACATAACGGACGTTGTCGGAGAGAGAAAGAAGAAGGAAAAGAAAAAAACAAAAAACAAAAGAACAAACGGCTCTTGTTTCACAGTTCAACTGGGGGCCGGGGTTCGACGGGATTCCAGGACCCGAGGAAAAGCGGCGCCGTTCATGCGACGACGCCCGAAAAAGGGAAGAAACCAAGGCGGCTGTGCGGAATGCATTGTCATGCAGGGCTGAAGGATGACAAAAAGGAACGAGCGAGCAGCAGGCTAAAAAAAGAAATCAACCGAGCATGATCGACCGGGTATCAGTTTTTGTAATAATTGATGTACCTAGGTACTGTCTACGTATGGGCTGTAGGGCGAGAGGTCCGGCCGTAAGAGCGTTGCGATAAGTCCATTTTATTTTACGGCGGAGATGTCTTTTGAGCAGCTCGGCCGGACTTGAGCACCAACAAGCCGATTTGCTGATAAACGCTTTTCTTTCCATTTTGACGTATCAACCCGTCCATGACAAGGTCTTCACGTCCCCCGATGACTGCTGGTTGGCTTTTTGGGAACGGACATAACGGCACGCAGAGGCCATGCCACGGCCCTGATAATTGGTCTTTCCCAGTCCTCCCCTACCCCGTGACGACTACACACTAAAAAGAGGCACTGACCACACACTACAACCGGACGAGCCATTGAACACATATGCAAAAGGAAACTATCTTGTAGCCATGGAACAAAAGCACAGTCAAGTTTGCTCCGACGTCCGATCAAACAGCAGAAGAGAGGAAGGAAAGGAAAGGAAAATAAAAATGAGAGAAAATTTTCCCTCAGGGTATCATCACACTACAAGTTTAGACCGCCTTCCAAAGAGTCGGAAACGCAAGACGCAAGAACCAAAAAAAAGAAAAGAAAAGAAAAGAAAAGGAAGTATTAACAATCGACGAGAAAGCAAGAAAACCAATGGCAAAACAAAAAAGCCAGCAATGCTGTACAACTCCTTCGCCTGTGTTCTGTGATATTTTCCTCCCCTCTCAGACCCAAAAAAAGGAACTTAGAATAAGTTCACTCCCAATAAAGCGCTTTTTTGATGTTTCCGGTCCGCCGGTTATGCAATCCGTGGCAATGAAAAACATTTATAATGCCCGCAGTTCCGCCCTTTCCCAGTCTGTGTATATGTGGAACGCCGTTGTAATGCTTTGAATTTGGAGAAAAGGAAAGGGAAGAGTGGAAAGAAAAAGAGGTCAAGGAGAGGGATGAAGATCCATGTGGTAGCAGTAGATTAGCTCTACACCTTGATGCCAGTTGGGTGGGGTAATTGAGGCGGGCCGTCCGCATCTGCCGTCGGGCTGACGAGTCCAGACCGTATCGAGGCAGTAGACTGCTCGAGGCCGATGTGGGGGTCTGGAATTTGAATATCAAGCTGTGCCATCATTAGCACGAAAACAACAAAGAAAATAACAGGATCGGCAAATCCACCGCAACGTACCGTCAAATAACCAGTTCTCCTCAACGGGATGAGCTTGACGCCCTCCTTCACGCCCTCGGTACGATTCCACTCCTCAATCCAGTCCTCCAGCGCCTTCAGAGTTTTTTTAACGCCGGTGAGCCCCAGATCCTCCCACAGCCACAGAGTCGCCGCGCCCATGACGGCATCCACCCACGCGCGCGTCGAGTACGGATTGAAAGCGGCCTGCAGCTCCGCATTGATCTTCTTGATGATATTGCGGAACTGATCCTCGCTGATGAGCGGATCCAGCACCTCCGGATACAAGTTCGCGAATGTCGGCGCCAGGTCGCCGGCAATCATCCAGTCGCGCTTGATGCGGATAATGCGGGTGGTGCTGTACAGCGGTGACGACACGGGCACATGCGGGTTCAGGTGGGGGAAGCACGGGTGCGACGGGCCCCACGCGTACTCGTCCTCGTCGCCCGCCTCCGACGGCTCCGGGAACGTGACGGCTGACTGCTGGCGCGAGCGGAAGCCGGTGTCGAGCGGCATGGTGGCGCGCGAGGCCGAGTGGTGCAAGCGGTGGCCGGCCTCCGGGTCGTCTGGGTTGAGCATGATGCTCGAGGGGCGGTCGTCGCGCGGCGGCTGGTCGAGGCCGGCGATTTTGGCGGCGGTCGGTGGCTCGTCCATGGCGAAGACCGGGCTCTTGCCTGCTTTTTTCGCGGATGTCACGACGGGTGAGGTGGGCTGCTGCGAGTCGTCTCCACCTCCTCCTCCCTGCGGATGTCTCTCGAGCAGTAGGCTGCGGCGTCCGCTGGGCAGGCCAATGCTCGCGCGCGAGCTGTCTCCGCCTTGGCTCCTCTCGACAGCGAGGCTGCTGTGGGCGCGGCTGTGGCGCTGGTGGTCGGGCAAGGGCAGCAGCGGGTAGACGTCGCGGCCGTCGTCGGCGGTCGGGGGCGGGATGGGGTCGGCGGCGATGGGGAGATTTGGGCCGGCGGGCAGCGAGTTGTTGCGGTGCGAGGTCGAGGGCGCGGAGACGGGGGTGCGCGGCGACGAGTTGACGGGGTTCCACAGGCGCGAGGCGGGCGCGCCGCGACGGGCGGCGATCGGGGTGGCACTGGCGGGCGGGTCTGGCAGGCGGAAGGGCGCGAAGTTGAAGATACGCTGGGTCAGACTCCAGCGGGGGTTCGGGTTCAGGGCGTGGTGTGGCTGGGTGTGCGTATGCGCGTGCGGTGGTGGGTGTGGAAGGGAGTGGGCAGCGTTGTCGGCCGTGGTTGCGGCGGTGTGCACGTGGTGTGCGGCGATGGAGCTGGGGGCGGCTGTCGCTGGACGAGTTGGAGGGCGTGGGAGCCGGCGTGGGAGTCGGCGTGGGCGTGGGCGTGGGCGTGTCTGACTGGCAGTGGTGGAGCGGTGGGCAGCGGAGATTGGGAAAGGAGAGCGAGGGCGCGGAAGCTAGCGCTGCACGAAACACAACGAAGCAGCGCTGCCTTTGCCGTCGGACGCGGCATCAGAGGACGAGGAGCAGGCGAAGGAGCGACGGGTCGGCCAGAGACAACGACAGCCTCTCCGGGCGAGTTTAAAGGCTCCGCCGTCTGGAGGACAATGGTACGGCTAGCACAGGCTGGCCCAAGAGGTGCCTCGCACGTCCGCGCTTCCGCCCTGTTCCTCGACCCCATCTTCCATTCGACGCCTCGCGCCCCCGCCTCCTGGTCAGATGAATACGTGCCGGGTGACGTCGAGCTTGCAAAGCACTTTGCGGCTTCTGGCGCCTTTGCTATGCGTGGAAATTGCCAAACAACACCCGTGCTGCCCCTGCAGAGCCCACCATTCGCCAGCCCTCGTTTGCACTCACGTCCTCACCACCACCACCACCTAGAGCCCTGCTGCTGCCGCGCCCAGTTCCGCGGCAGTCCGCGTGTCTCTGCCGCGTTGAGCAGCCGCTGAAATCACCGTTTGAGCTTAATCCGGCATTTTCAAGACTGTGGTAGTATACTCGACGCGAGCCGCCGCTTGCCTCTTTAGCTGCTCCGTGTTTGTACCCTTATTAATACTATTTTTTTTTTTTGCCTTTCTTTCCAGCCACCCGCCCGTTAGGCAGGCCACTTTTCCATCCGCCTTCATAAGCACAAACGCCCGCCCGCCCGCCGGCCGCCGCGCCTTTGTGGAACTCCGAAAGAGCCGAGGGGCCTCCTCCTCGATCCAATCCGCCGGGGTATAAGCCACCACCACCGCCATGTCCGAATCTGACCAACACCTCTCTCTCCGCCATTACATTTATAGCTTGTTCCTGCCGTTCCCGGAACACCCCAATTTACTGCTGACATGGAAATGACAGCGTCCGTGTGCTACAAAAACGTCCGTGTGCTTGAAAAGAAAAGAAAAGAACAGAGAATAAAAAGTCAAGAGAATCATCGCGTCTCATGTTGCCCAAAGCGAGGAGAATCTCGTGGATCATGTGTCCCATATCGGCCCGTAACATCTCAAATATTTTTGCTTTCTACTCCGTCTTGGCCCCCGCCTGGAGGCGTCGCAGCCTCTCCCGGTGCAGCTGCTGCATCTGCCCCGTCCGCATCTTCTCGTGGATCATCATGTCGATGTGCTGCCGGTTGATCTCCTGCTGCTGCTGAGCCCACTCCTTGTTGCGCCGCTCGCTGATCATCGCCGACCGCCGGCCCTCGTTCTCACGTTGCGCGGGCTGTCTCAGCTGCTGGTCGTGCTGAAGCGAACCGCGCCACGACGCGAACATCTGCTCTCTCTTCTCTTGCTGGTTGCTGGACTCGCGCTCTCGGTGCGGCTGATGCGAGTCGAAGTTCTGCGCCGACAGGGACGGGTACGACGAGTTCCGTTGCTGCTGCTGCGACGGCATTCTGTTCTTCTGGATCATAAGCTTCCTCTGGCTGAGCGGCATATTGTCCGGATCCGCCTCGTCCTGTCCCATCTGGAAACTGCGAGCGGAATTCGCTGCGCTTGGCGCCCTGCTGACCCGTTGAGATCCATGCGCCTGAATGACCGGCGACTGCCCTGGCGGCGCAATGAACGACATCTTGGTCGGCTTGTTGCGCATCCGGCTGTCCCTTTCGCTCATGAGCGTATTGGTGGGCATTGGAGCATGGGAGTATTTTTGCTCAACGCGGCTCTCGGCCATATGCTCCTCTGACGGCTGCTCGGCAATGGGTGCGTTGACCGGGCTGGAAGAGATCCTCAGTCCTCGTGTGCCATTCCCAGCCAGCGCAGAGCCAGGCCGCGAAATCGTCGTCAAGGATGACGCGCTCGAATTGCGCTGGAGGTTGATATGGGGAGTACTCCCTACGGTGGCACTCGAAGAGTTTCTCGACAGCGGGACGGGCGTGTCATTCAGCTGAACATTCTTCGACTGGCTGGACGAAGAACGCTGCAACGACTGCCGATATTGCTTGGGCTGGTAAGCGGGTTGAGATTCATCCGTTGAGTCGCGCTCCGGTTTTGCCTCGGTGTGAGGAGACGAGTCTGGAGTCTTCTGCGGCGTTTCAGCTGCGTTCTTAAAGCCGAGATCCACCATAACACCAGGCGACGACGGTTCAGGAATGCTTTCAAGTTCAGGCTGCTCGGCCATGCTGACATGCTTAGCCCATTCATTGGTGCGGTAGGTTAGCATGACCTTGGAGAGTTTGTCGGGGAGGTGATCGCTCAAGCTGCCGACGATGGAATGGGCAATTTCCGACTGCGCGGTTGACCGTCTCGACCGTGCCTGGTTGTCGCTTGACGACCCGACTTCCTGAGGATCTGTTGAAGTGCCAGATTTGCGGCGATCCCTGCGAGTCGCTTGCTTGTTGTCCTCCAGTTTGGGATCGGTGCTAGATGTCAAGGAGCGGGGTGGTGCCGATGCCAAGACTTCATGCTGCCCCTCCATTTGAGCCTCCTGGGCGAATGCATTGCCAATCGCTGGTGAATTTCGAGCAGTCTCGTCTCCGGTACGTTCAGACTCGGCAGATTCGATTCCAGCATCTTCCTGGCCACCGTCGGCCCGGTCCAGTCTGCTGAACGGAGTGCCGACTCTTGAGAGCGCGGGTAGGGAGATGACCTCCTCGTTCATGTCATCCAAGGTAGCTGCAATCGAAGAAGCCCTATCGTCCTCGACCATGTCTGGTTCGATGAGGTTCTCCTCCGACGTTGCATGGGAATTTCCAATGTTCGAACTTCTCTTCGAGTTCGGGTGGGCAGAGAGCCGGTGGGTGCTGTCTTCCCGTCTTAGTAGCTCCTCCGGTATGGATACAACAGACTGTTGCTCGAGGAGCTCCGAAGAGGAATCATTTCCCGTAGGCACGACAAAAGGCAGGGGGACGTGCTGAGGAGGCGGTGGTGCCGACATGGAAATCCTCGGTGTTGTTCCAGCACTCCCATCGCTGTAAGCGCCTTGGTCCAGAGCACTGTACTCCATTGAATCTTGGCGTTTAGGCACCGTGGAGCTCCGATAGTTGGTGCTGAAGTAGCCAGGTGCAGGTGGGAGTGGCCTTCCATGGCCGTCGATTTGTTGTATGTCATCTACTCGTTCCTCCGGAGTAGCGTACTGGGAAATGATTTGCGCCTGGCTACCTTCCCTCGCGCCACTCTCAAGCTCGTACATCTCGACACTTTCCTCGGAAGCCCCACGGAAAAATTCCCCAACGCTGACAGAAGCTTTCTGAGCATGTTCGGATCCCACACCAGAGTCAAGATGGTCCAGTTCTGCAGTCTTTTCCCCGTAGGTCTTGTCACCATAGAGGGCTTCCCACTGAGCCCTTTCCCGGTCGGTATCTTCGACAATTCTCTTTCCGATTTCCTCGTCCATGCGCTCTTGTTCCTCCGCCTTTTGCCGCCTGATGGCGTCTCTTTGCTCACGGCGAGCTTTAACCACCCTCCAGAGCTTCATCTGGGATGCGACTCCAAGAAGACTGATTATGATTATGCAGGCGATCTCGACTCGAATGCCACGCGTAATTGGGTATGTGTTGGTAAAAAGCGGAAAGGTATCGTTGTTAAGATCTGCCCGACAGCAGGTTAGCGTGGTTCGAAGCATTGACAACGCGCGGATTGCTTACCCCAGATGTACAGCCAAAACTCCTTCAGACCTGCGCGAGAGAAACAGTCGATGCCAATGACCGTGATTGTTGCGCCTGCGAAAGACGTGCACCCAATCAATCCGTAGGTGCGGGTATAGTGGCTGAAAGACAGAGCCCAGCCAACAGCAGAGAAGACGCCGATGAAGATGGCTCTACCTGTCGTGGATGTAATAAGACCGCCCGACTTCAAGACCAAAAACCACATGGAAACGCAGAATCCTCCAAGCAGACATCCGAGCCCTTCCGTGATGTCCCTGAAGATGAAGGCCACACCACCGGCAAACAAGGCGGGAATGAAAGCGGCAACGAAGAAAGCGCCCTGCACAGCATCCGTCACTGGGGGGTTTATGACATATTCGACGAGAACCTGTCATGCCAGTCAGCAGGTTGACGCGCGTCGACGTTAAGCTTCTCAACAGATCGTACCGTAATTGAGAGAGCGACCAGAAACGCTACCGAGCCTCCGATATTTACCCTAAGCGGGGTTAGTTGCCAATGAGGAGGTGCCAGATGGTGGAGACACGAACCAGTGGTTCTTGATGCCGATCAGGGTGTAGATGGTGCCGGTGATGATCAGGACAGCTCCAGTAATCCCGATGGCTGGAGTAACTTTGGGTTGGAGTGGTAGGCCGTGTCCGGAATATACGGCGGCTGGACTTTTGTTAGCCGATCCGGCCTCCAATGGGAAGTGCAGGACAACTCACCGGTGCTAGATGCAGCTGCCGTGTTACTTGGAACAGCCGCAGACGGGATATCGGTTAGGGAAGTAGTGCTGACAGCTGCAGTTACTGAGGACTCTGCGGAGTTCCGAGTCCTAGTCTCTATGCTGGTTGCTGCAGTGTTCGAGGCCTCATTTCTGGTCGCGGTCCGGCCTGCCTCGCTAGTGGCTTCCCTGGTACTGCCGGTCGTCGTCGTCGTGGGCTCGACGGAGCGCTGCACTGAGGTGGAGGCGCTGTCATCGTCTAGTTGACGAGCATGGACGACGGCGGCCGAGGCTGACTGAGCGCAGAGAAGGAAGAGCAAGAGTGCAACGAAAGAACGAGGAAGCTGCATGGCGGCCACGATATCAACGATTCTGGCAGCCGAATTGAGCGCGAGATTGCTCTCCCATGGCACAGAGAATCTGACAGCAAGAGTAAGCCGGAGGGGCCTGCAGATTGCAGGAGCTCCAGGGACGCGTTCCCACGCGTGGCAGGCCCGGGGAGCGCTGGAGGCAGCGGGGAGGAGCAGTTAAGGCTGAAAAGATCAGAGATGCAGCGGCAGCGACGGCAGACAGGCAGCAAGCAAGGGAAAGAAAAAAACGAACAGCAGAGAAAGGCAGACTGCGTGGAGAAGAAACGCAGGTTAGGTCATAATGCGGGCATGCCAGCGAGCATGGATTGCTGGAGCAGGGCACGGCAGCAGCACGGCCAGCTATGCGTTACATGTCGACATATCAAAGCTTGGGAAATCAACATGGGGGCGTCCCGGCAGATCAGCAACTACGCGGCGCCCGTGATGGGAGATTTGCAGTTCCCGCGCGCAATGGGAGGCTTCGGCTGGCCCAATGCGGAGAGCTGGCGCCAGTGGCGATACTGGATGGAGACGTCCAGGGAAATTGCATTCTCACCATGGAGCTAGAGCCAACGGTCCGCAAGCAGGAGAGCTCCGGGAGGGAGGCATGCACCGGGCCCCGGCCGCCGGCATCGTCGATGGCGTCGGGAGAGGCTGGGTCTGGCGAGCTGAGCCGTCGCAGTAGCGTTGCGCGTCGCTGACGGGGAGTGGGGGGTGTTGAGCAGAGAGGCCGTAGGCGCGGCTGAGAAAGTGCTGCAGGCGGGTGCGGCCACCGTAGTGCTGTCATCACGACAACCGACGCGCGAGCACGGGCTGTGCTGGGCTTCATGTGTGCGCGGTGGGTCGCCCTCGTGCTTCTTGCGCGCCTCGCATGCGAATCACCGCCCGTGCACTCCGCCCCATGTCAATGCGCCCGTTCGCTGGAAGCGGCGTCTCAAGGCTGTCTGGAGAGCGGCGTCTCAAGGCTGTCTGGAGAGCGGCAGGCGTCGCCGGAACAGCTGACAGACCATCACGCCAGACACGCCGTTGGCCGGCTGGCGAGCGCCCTCTGTCCCGGCCGGGCCAAGACCCGTCCCGCAGTTGTCGCACCCGTGTCTTTCGTTTCGCCTCGTCTCCGCCGCTGACGCTCACCACTGGCCCGGCCAAGCGCATGACGCGGTCTCTCCCGTCGAGCCTCGCCCAGAACCCGTCGGCAGTGGCTGCGAGCCTGTTTCAGCAGCACTGCTGCTGCAGTCAGCCCTCCTCTGTCGCTCGCGCTCTCTCTTCAAGAAACTCGTAGGCCCAGACGTCAAACGCCAGGCTGAGCACGGGCAGCGGCGCCACCGAGAGCAATGCGCGCCCTGCCAGCCCTGCCAGCCAAACCGCCCAGCTGCGCCCGGGCCATTCGTGCGCGCTGTGCTTGCGCAGAAAAAGCGTCTACAGCAGACTTTGCCGCTGCAGCAGATTGATTATCGTGACCGCGCATGCGGGGTAGCATGCACGAGTCGAGTTGTGTGCTCTGTATCACCTCCTCCGCCATGCCGTGGGGTTGTGTCATGAACCAGGCCGCGAAAACCCATCTCGGCCAGCTTCCGATGGGGCTCCTCTGCCGCGGCTGGGCGTCCCTGCGGGATCGCTGCCCGCCCGCGCCGGCCCAGCAGTTGTCTTGGACGACGCGCGGAGAAGCGCGGAAGCGTGGGCCCAATTGCTGTTGCCAGACTACACAGCCCACTGCTACTTCAAACGCCATTGGCCCTCTGAAAATACTATGCTTGAGCCCCAGTTTACCGACAAAAACTATCCCTGGAACTCCACAAAACTATCTCTGCTCTAAAGCACGGGAAGCGATGCACGCCCTCTTCGTCCGGCCCCAGCCTGACCGTCTTTCTGCTGGAACTGCGAGGTTGGCTGCTCCGCCTCTGCCCCGGCTAGAGGATCAGAGGATCACAGGATCACGTCTCGACCAGACAACAGCTATCTACGGCCCCAAACCCCGCCGCAACCCCGCCCTCCTCACTTTGGTTCCCTTTCGTCCTGAGGAGGTACCCAGCCTCCCGATTTACCAAGATCTGCCCGCGAGACCCAGTACCAGCGCCATTTTTCCACAGGCACACCCCGTAAATTCCTAACTCGCAGATTACCCCTCCTTTCTGGACTTCCCCGTTCCGAAGGATGACATTGTTTTGGGCTGGCGGTTCAATCATCTCCATCAGGATATAGGCCGGCCAGTGCGATTCCGGCAGCTTCGACAGAAAAGGTGGTATGGCTCCTCGGTAGATGTTGTTGCCCCCGCCTTCACGCTGCGGCTTCAGAACATAACGCTGAGCTGTATCCGGGTTTGTGGCCAGTTTTCGAGCTTCCAGCCCAGCCTCGCTTTTGTCCATCGGGTATATCGGCGCAAACGTCTTCAGCACACGCGCCGAGGTGGTTCCGTCAGGTAAGAAATGTGCGAGGTGAGGTGACTGGGGCGTGGCAAGGACTTGTTGAACCTTTTTGCAGCCTGCAAGCTGCAGCAAAATACTGGGGCATTTAATGGCACGGCTGCGTTCCAGGTGCAGGCGCGCTGCCCATTCCGCATTCGTGGGAAAGTCATCCGGTGAGTAGCCTGCACGGTAATAAATAGTCGTGACCTCATAAGACTTCCCAGATACATGCGGCGGAGTGTAGATCAGGTTTCGATCAGAGTCCAATTCTGTGTAGGACAGCACCTTGCTGAAAGGGACACGGAATGAGCGAACACCGTGGTCAGCAAACAGGGAGTACTCAAGATGACGCTGATCGAAGACGTTCCTCTCCGGATCCTGGACCACGAAGAGAACGCAGAGCAGGTTGGAAGACCTCGAAGTTCCATATGCTGAGTGAGCTGCGGCCAGACCTGCAGCCAATGAAGGTACAGACTGACTGTGCGGCAACAGATCCTGCTTAATAACAGTCTCGAGCTCGGCGGGATAAGCATCGATCGACAGAAGATATTTGTGCAGAGCCGAGACCTGGGTAGAAAGACCGCCGAACGATGATGCAATAGTGTTGAACTCGACTTGCTTGATTTGTGGCTTCGCATCGCTCACTGATGGGTCCACGTGGACCATGTAGTCAGAACGGAACAGGCCGAGGGTGAGATCCTGCAACATGATGAGTAAGCGCATCGATAAGAGCAAGTCGTGCTTACTTGGGCGTATCCTTCTTCCTTGACATTCACATGAACTTGCCAGAGTTTTGCGACAAAGTCATCAACTTCCAAAAGTCTGCAAGGCGAATAGTGTCAGCTATACCTCCACTGTTCACGTGTGGCACGTTGCTATACAGAAAAGGCCAGAAAAATATCTGAGCAACGATTCCATAGCGGGGTGTTGCATAGGCAAAGTGTATAGTTACGCATTATGGATGGAAGTTGTAGTGGGTTGACGTCCAGGGTGGGACGGGTGAGAAAGACCAGAAGCATTGGAAGGCGACATATATACTGCCTTGCGAAAGAAGACAGGAAGGATGGAAGACGGAGACTGACGCACTCTTCCACTATTGACTTCAGCCATTCTTCGTCCTGGGCGATGGCGGCGTAGAGTTCGTTATATGCCTTCTGTATGGCAAACCCCTCATCGAAGCAATGACGAGGAAACAAGCTCGGAAACAGCGTCACTGGCGCGGTAGTTGCAAGAACGCCAGAGGGATCCTGTGAAGCCGGAATAAAGCTCGGAGCTGGTCTCACAGCCAAACCACGGGCTATTGACCAGTCCTTCAGATTGGTAAGCAGGAAGTTTGCCTGCTCCTCGGTGAGATCGGGCGGATAGGCGGGGTATATCGACTGCGTCATGCTGAAGATTGAAGTCAATGGCCAATGTCATTAACAGTTCAAACCAGGAGGAAGCGCTCTCGAGGCGGATCAAGTGCAGGTTGAGGTGAGGGAGTCCGTGGAGTCTCTGGCGACAAAGCAGCCGCGTGATGCCGCTAGCAGCCCCGCGCTTACCATAATCGGACACCGAAGCGAAGCACGACAGGTCCCGCGGCGTCGACGATGCATGTTCTTGCCTAAAATCTCAGGCTGCAAGATAAGGTTTTAGCGCGGACGCCAACCGCGTCGCGTCGCCGCCCGGTTCTTCACCCCACGACACCACGCTGGAGCACCAAATATCCCTCCAATCTCTGGATTCGCCGTGATTCACCTTCAACTCGTGCTGAAGCATGCCCGATCCTCCGCATTTGACGCAGCTGGGACGCGTGAGCTGAAGTGTGCCGCAACGCGACGCGCGCCTCGACGCAGCTTCCCATTAAGCATCCGGCTGCGTCACTGCGTGAGACAAAGTCCTATCACCACTTTCACCAACTACTCTTGACTAACGACTTGCGGTGTCAGCTGTCCGAGCCAGTGCTCAAAAAGCACCTATATCACGAATTCTCCGACAACAAACATCGGTCTTCAACTCCACCCTGATCTGTGCGCCGACCATCTTCTACGCAGCTCGCTTCCGGATACTCCACCCGGCCGCCCTAGTAACCTGGCATACCTACTTGGATCCCCCACTAAACTATCATTATTCATCTACCACAATGATTCATTCTGAGGACCCCCTGGACTGGAGCATAGACCAAATTGTCGAGGCGCTATGCATTTCCAGGTTATGGTGGGAGGAAGGACGGCCGGATTCAAGATTGCCAGACCCGCGTATTCTCGAACAGGCCATACGCGAACAAGAGATCAATGGTTATGCTCTACTCACATACTTCGATTCAACGCCGAAATTCAAGGAAGATCTTGGCGTCAAGACAATCGGCCAGATCGCAGCCATTACTTGGGCAATTGACAAGCTCCGTGAGCAGTCACCAAAGTACACCGAGTACCTGGCAACACAAAGGTCCATTTCCGGTGTCTCAGCGCCACGCAGCCTTCCCGGTTCAACCACACAGAGCATTGCAGGGTCATACTCGTGTCACCCTCCTGTCCCATCATGGCTGGATAATCAACCCACGTCATGTGATTCGCTTCGCGCAGGCCTGGTCACACCAGCACACGAACTTGCCCTTCCGGCTGTCCTCGAGGATGAGGAAGCATCAAACGAATTTGCATCAGATACTCCGGAGAAGACTACGGTTTCTGTAAAACGCCCTTGGGAGACAATCGTGCAAGGTGCAGAGGGAAAGAAACGACGCAAGCTATTCTTTTCCGAGCCTTCTGCAACTTCTGTACCACGGTCAGCTGCCAAGGAAACCCGGTCCAAGGCCGTTGCCAGAAACCCTAGGAAGAAATTCCCTGTGGATGAGATCTTCTACGATGGAGTTCCATTCGGCCGAGTCCTGGAAGACGATGATGATCTGGATGTTCTGCATCTTGGAGAAGTACCTCCTGGTGTTGGCTCATACGTGTACCGGCAGTACCTTCATTTCGTGCGCAACTCTGAACGCAAAGAGCTTTTCCAAGACGGAAAGAAGATTGTCGCTGTCCACCCATATCGCTCCCAAATTCTACCTGAGGGCCAACCTCGTTCTGCAACAGTGATTGAAGTGACTAACACAGGCGCCAAAGCTACCAGGCAGAATGCCCTGAGACTCCAAAGCAGCATCCCCTATGATAGTAGCGCTTCCTACGATGAGGATAGTCATGAAGTCTACTCTTTTGCTGCGCGCTGGGTAACGGACAATGACAAAGTTCTCCCGGCTCTAGGAGATTCAGATGATGAAGGTTACAGCCCGTCGCTTGAAGCGGAAATAGAGGCTGAGGAGAGGGAGAGAGCACTGCAAGAGATGAAGCGTGGACGGCTAAGTCAAGAAGAGGTTGCGGTGATCGTTCAGGATAAGATCAAGGAAATGATCGATACTTGGAAAAGAAAGAAACTTCCACTCTATCAGCGTAAGGCCCGAACAATCTGGAGAAAAGGTAGGCGCGATCAGGAGAGGCTTATGCTGCGAAGAGCTGCAGCTGCAGAAGCTGAGAGGATCAACAGCCGCCTAGCTAAGCTCTGCGAAGCCATTATCAATGAAGAATGGCATGGAAGGGATGAAGTGCTGAGGCAATGCATTGTTCTTGAAGAGAGTATCTCTCAGAGAGAAGAGGAACTGTGGCGCATGTCTGTTTGGAGTCTCAAAGTCGAACCAGCTCCTGCGCCTGCTCCAACTTTCAGCAGGCGTATTGCGAAGAAGTCTGTTGAACGTGATAACAAGTATCTTGGAGAAGATGCTGGTGACTGGGTCAATAGCGATTCGGAGCTTGAATCGGACGATTTAAGAGATTTCGTCGAGATTGATCAAGACATTAAAGAGACTTTGCCTGAGATGTCTCCTGTCGCCACTGCCTGCGAATATCTTGGGCATTCTGATAATATGGGCCGGATCTCGGACAATAGCTACATGCCAGATGCCCCAGAGGACGAACCGATACGCACTGGAGGCACAGACATTGATATGGCTGGCACTCCTACGACTGCATCTAAGACTACCGGCTCCATCCCAAACTCTCCGAAGCGACTCTGGAAAGCAAAGTCGGATTATTCCCCTAGGTCAGAACATTCGGTGATTGATCTGACGGCACTCTCCGATGGATCGGGGCCATCCCCTAGCTCAAAGAAAACGAGGGTTGTCCTCGGATCGCAACCGGGCACTGGATTATCCAAGGCAGACCCCGAGAATTCAGCTTTTTCAGAAATCTCAGCATGGGAGTTCTCGAATCTCCAGGAACGCAGTGACAAAAAGAGACTCGTGCTCAAGATCATCCGTGACGTTATGTATCCGAAAGATTACAGGCGTACACGAAAGTATGTGACGCTGACTGGCAAGAGGATGCTGTATGACCAGATATGGCAAGCGATTGAGGCCATTTGCAGTGGTCAGGAGTTGAACGGCATAGCAGCTGAAGAGTGGGATTGTCTTTTCCGACTGGCCAGACTCTATGCATGCTGGAAGCATGCGAATCAGAAGCACTGGCTTTCTCCGTCGGAGGACATTTCGTCAACGCTTTCTAAAATCATGGAAAAACGGGACAAGTCACGTTTTTCACCGTTCAACCGCGATTTTAACAATTTCCTTACTTTCACAACTACGATTTTCGAAAAGTTCCCGTCTCAAAAGTTGGACTCGAGCTCAGTCGGTAAGTATACTTGATCAATTCTCTTCTCCCTTGATTGTACTCTGTAGCTCACTAGCCTTAGATCTTTCCTCGGATGGCGAAGAGCAGGAAGTCGTTACGGCCGATACTCCTCACAAGAAAAGAAAGCATAAGGTTATGCAGAGTGCCTCGGCTATTAGTCTTCGCAAAAGTGCACAAAAGCGCGCCGAAGCTCAGGTAGAGAAAGAAAGGGAATTCCAGGAACGGATCGGCTCATCCCAGTCGAAATCTGACCATCTCATTGTTAACCCCGGAGAGTACGGCAAGAGCGGAGCGATCTACATCCACCCGTCTATCGGAGGAAGAATCAAGACCCACCAAATTGAGGGGGTCAGGTTTATGTGGCGGGAGATTGTGGAAGCCGGCCATACTGATCCTCAAGGATGTCTCCTCGCTCATACTATGGGCCTCGGGAAGACGATGCAGGCGATCACCCTACTGGTCACCATTGCTGATGCCGCAAATTCACCAAACGAAGATGTCCGGTCACAAATACCTGAGGAGCTACGTCGTGTCCAGACGTTGATCCTTTGTCCGGCTTCGCTCGTTGATAACTGGGTGGACGAACTTTATGCCTGGATCCCGAAATCCTTGTCGGACAAGATTGGACACGTCCGTAGTATCGATGCCGAGAGTGATCTTACAATAAGGCTGAAGAAGATTCGGCATTGGGACCAGAAAGGGGGCATTTTGGTCATGTCTTACGAGATGTTCCGCACTCTTCTCAGTGGGAAATGGACATCTAAATTCTCGAATGAGGAGCGGCAAGAACTTGACCGGCAACTTTTCGAACGGCCCTCTATTATCATCGCAGACGAAGCACACAAAATGAAAAATTCCAGCAGCTCTCTTCGTGGTCTTGTTGAACGATTCAATTCAAAGAGCCGGGTAGCTTTGACAGGATCTCCGTTAGCGAACAACCTTATCGAATATTGGTCGATGATTGACTGGATCTCCCCCGGATATTTGGGCAGTCTCAAAGAGTTCAAAGCCAACTTCGTGGAACCTATCGAAGAAGGTCTTTATAAAGAAAGCACTAAATATGAACACCGGAAGGCTTTGAAGAAGCTTCGTGTCTTGAAGAACGAAATTGGACCTAAAATCAACCGCGCAGACATCACGGTGCTCAAAGATGACCTAAAGCCGAAAGTTGAATTCCTCATCACCGTGCCGCTGACAAGCCTCCAAGAAGACCTCTACAGACTGTGCGTTCAGTTTGTCTTAACACAACGCCAGGAGAAGGTCAGTAACGCAAAATTATGGCAGTGGATGCATCTTCTGAACACCATCTGTACCCACCCAGCTGCATTCTACAAACTTTTTAAGGCCCTGCAAGCTCGGGGGTATGATGGAAAGCAAGTTGTCGCCGAGGAGAGCGAAGGAAACGACCTTGAAGATACGTCGCCTGACGAGCTGGCTCTCAATCTCGATTCCAAACAAGATCTATTTCCAGTGCTTATCGAACAAGCTATTTCCAAGTGCACTCAAGCACCTGACCTAGACTCTCCGCGACACTCCTTCAAGACCAATATTCTGATGAACATTCTCGACAAGTCTAGAAGTGCCGGCGACCGCGTGCTTGTGTTCTCGCAGCAGATTGCGACTTTGGACTACCTGGAGAGGCTGCTGACCAAAGAGAGATATAAGTTTATCCGCTTAGATGGAAAGACTAAAATGTCAAATCGACCTGAGCTCCTTGAGAAGTTTAATGAAGGTAACTACGACCTGTTCCTCATTTCTACCAGAGCCGGAGGAACTGGCTTTAACCTTCCAGGAGCCAACCGAGTCGTTATCATTGACTTCGGTTTCAATCCGCAGAACGAAGAACAAGCCATTGGCCGAGCTTACCGACTCGGTCAGGAGAAGGAAGTCTTTGTTTATCGGATCCTTACCGGTGGCACCTTTGAGCCGAAGGTGTGGAACAAGGCGCTATTCAAAACTCAGTTAGCATCGAGAGTAGTCGACACGAAAAATCCAGAGAGACACGCAGAGAAAATGAGGGATTACTTCTTCGAACCCAAGCTCGTCGAACAAGAGGATCTGACTGAACATCAGAGCAAGGATAGGAAGGTCCTCGACAGGATTCTGGCAAGACGCGATGGAGGGAATGACCCTGGAGTCCGTGCCATAACTACGACAGAGACACTGATGACAGAGGACCTCGACGCGGTATTGGACGACCAGGAGAACGAAGAGGTGAAGAAAATGATCGAAGCGGAAAGGCTTCGAAAGGAAGATCCGAGGGCTTACGAGCAGTACATGAGGGCTAACCCGGCAATTGACGACAGCCGCAACAACCCTGCGTTTCCGTTACAAAGAGCTTTACTCCAGAATGCCGCAGCGCGTAACGGTCCGGCTCCAATCCCTTCTATCACATTTGCCCGCTCCGACCCAAGACCGTATATAATATTCGGCAACATGTCTGCGAGCACTGCTCCTGCGCATTCGGACGGGCCGGCGCAGGAACCAACCCACCGATCGGACGGCCTACCTTCGTCGGACGCTGGAATTAATAACGCAGGGCCCTTGTCGGCGAGCATGAGATACCAAGTTCCACCGCAGGCTATTTTGAAGAAAATTCGTGAGCTTGATGCTTCCAAAGCAGCTACTTCGACAGTGAAGGAGGCGCTTCGGCCTTCATCAAAAGAAACCCAAGAATCACGTTCGCCCAAGCAATCCCAGGAGATCAGCCTTCCAGGACGTCGCGGCAGCCCCGAGCTCGGAGATGATTATCCGCCTTCTGACCCAGGCGTCAACAATTCAGGGCCAGCTCTCCCAGGCGCGAGACCTCTAGCCATTCAATTGATTACCTCGTCGCCCATACCAAGACGTGGTGAAACCAATGAAGACTTGTCAGGCAGTGATGCTCGACAGGAGAGGGATACGAATCAGCCAGGCCGGCACCGCCAGTTCAGTGATCAATTCGTGACATCTATGAATAGGGATCGCAGCCTTGCCGGCGATAGAGTTGCCAGGCCCCTTGAATCCCCTTCAACCAAAGAGGTACAGAGTCCTCCTAGCGTCAGTCTCCGTGACGAGCTCAATACTGGGCCGACTAACCACTCAAGTGCAACAGACAAGACAGATCCCACGAAGAGGCGCGAGCCAACCCAACAGGAGGGTTCTGACGCCCGTCGGCAGAAGATACAACGACCATCTTGGCTCCCAGAGGTCTATGCCGTCTTCAAGCGCCAAGAGACGCGAAGCGATCATTGACTTATCAGATAGCGATTGAGCTTGCCATTTCGATGACATGGAGGACAAGAAAAAGGGTGGATTACTGGAGTATGGTCAATTGCAGCGGGAAAGTGATTATTGCGGAATCACCGGATTTCTGTTTTCTTCAATCCAATCACTGAGGCGTGACGGTGGGAATATGGCCAGGGAGGGTTCAGAACTTACAGCGGCATCTCATGGCGTTCCAAAGTGTGTCCACTCCGACTAAGGCACTGATATGAGGGGATTACGGCTGATGGGACTTTGCTGGGAGGCGCAGTGGCTTCAATACCCCATATATAGCTCTGATACTGACTCGGGATTTCTTACGGCCACGAACGCATTCAACAGCGGTAGGGCTTTTCTGGTGTAGAAAATTGAACGATATGCAGGTAATGTTTTGGTGCAGATGTGACTGTGATATATTAGCGGCAGTTACTTGCATAGTTTGGACTGCCGCTGAAGATTACGAACGGCGCCTCCCTTGTTGCACCGCGAATACATTCACATACACACGGATTTCCGCGTATCTGTCTTATCTGACACTTTTAAACTGACGGAGAGTCACTCACTATCTGGCAAAACCACGAAATGATTCCTTACCAGCGCTTCCGACGGGACAAGCCCAACCTACGTCATGCTGGCATCTTGAAGCATGTGGGGTTGGGCGAGGCGCGATAGATACCAATGGCAATGAGCACATGCATGTATTGTTTTTTTCCTCTTGGAAAATAAAAAAAAAGGAAGACGAATCAGACAGGAAAAGTCCGCAAATTAGGATTCAGGGCATAGCGAAACGCGGCGGCCCTTATGGGACCAATACACCCACCCACGTTTGCTGCGAGATCGAATACCCTGCAGCAAGCCTGCACACCGCGGATTGGAGCTGATCGGCGCAAGCGATGCTGACTGCGTCTGGCAAGAGAGGTGGATGAACTGACAGTGTGCAGTTAATGCAGAGGACATGATTGGCAGGCCTTAAGAGGGGTAAGTCGGAACGTTTTGCCGCTGAACAGCCAAGATGCATCTAGTTTTGGAAATCAGGCCCAACAACACGAAGTGCTAGCGCACGGATGGCGTGGGAGCCGAAAGAGGCCACACCTCGCTTCTACCCTGGATTCTCAGCGCCTTCACGGTGGCGGTCGGGCTAGCCACCGCGGTGTGCAGCTGGCTGACCCAGGAGGCGGGCTGAGTCTATTTTGCATGCAGCCCTCGCACTTGTTGTGCGACTCAGAAGTACGCAGCCTCTCATCACCGGTCGGCCAGGCGCGTGGCCCCGCGGCGGCGTGCGTCCCTGCGCCCAAATCCCGAGCGGAGGCTCCGGCACCGTGGGAGAGCGGCATGTTCGGCATTGCTTCCATCCCGCGAAGACAAAGCCGCTCGTTTTGGCAACCCCGAAGTCGCCGACTTCTGCAGAGTTTGCGCGTGGAGGAGTCGGAGAGAGCGGAGAGCGGCAGCAGTCAGGCCGCAGGGGCCAGGCTGAGCTGATGGCCGCGCCAGCATCTCAGACGGTGCAGGTGCCGAGTGCGAGGATCCGCGAGCTGTCTCCGAAGCGTCTTGTCTGGCCCTTGGTAGCGACGGAGAACCAGCCAATCAGCGCTCGCTCGAAGGGCTTGCTGACAACTTCGGCTCCGCATCGCTCGCTCACATCCCAGCGCCGTCGTCTCTCAAAAGTCGCCCGCTGCCTCCGCCCTCCCGTTTCAATCCACAACACCACCTCTCCCTCCCACCCCCGCTGGCCACGACCCTACCGACCCCCAATCCGCTCCTGCTCGATCGCGCACCACTTCCGCACGTCCTCTCACCCACAATGGAGGCGCTCCTTCACCAGTCAAGGGCCATGTGTCCCTTTCTGCACAAGACCTCGCCTGCAACCCTGAGGTCCCTCTCCACCTCGACTGCTGCCCACAGCGCTTCAACCGGCGGCGGTAGCATGTCCAATCTGCAGCTCATTGCTCGCCGCTGCCCCGTCATGGGCAAGGCGCTTGCCGTTCAGAGCGCGCGCACCGCCAACACTGTCCTTGCCGGCGCTTTTGGCGGCGCCCGTGCCTACCATGCGAAGGTTGGCCACAGGGCCAGGCTTCACACTTCCTCCTCCAAGGAGGCCCAGGCTGTCGATGTCGGCGCTGTGCGCCGCGAGCGTGGTAAGCCTTTCGATCAAGCCGTCGCTGAACTCGCCGCACCTACGATCGGCGCCCGATGACGTTAACATTCTGACATGCGCATAGTTCCCTTCCCGCAGGGAGTCCACCCCGTCAAGACCGCCGCGAGCGCCATTGCGCCTCAGCAGCTCGCCGGCAAGCCGCCTAAGCCCCAGCCTGCCAAGTTTGACTACGAGAGTTTCTATCAAAATGAGCTGGACAAGAAGCACAAGGACAAGTCGTACCGCTACTTCAACAACATCAACCGTCTTGCGAAGGACTTCCCTCGCGCGCACATGGCCACTGAGCAAGATCAGGTCACCGTTTGGTGCTCCAACGATTATCTTGGGATGGGCCGCAACCCGCATGTTTTGAAGAGGATGCACGAGACACTGGACAAGTACGGTGCTGGCGCTGGCGGTACGAGGAACATTTCCGGCCACAACAAGCATGCTGTTGAATTGGAGGGCACGATTGCGAAGCTTCACGCGAAGGAGGCTGCTTTGGTGTTCTCGTCCTGCTACGTTGCGAACGACGCCACACTGGCAACTCTCGGAAGCAAGCTCCCTGACTGCGTCATCCTTTCGGACAGTCTGAACCATGCCTCGATGATCCAGGGTATCCGTCACTCTGGTGCGAAGAAGATGGTGTTCAAGCACAACGACATGGCAGACCTGGAAGCCAAGCTCGCTTCGCTTCCGCCGAATGTCCCTAAGATCATTGCTTTCGAGAGCGTGTACAGCATGTGCGGGTCCGTCGGGCCCATTGAGGAGATCTGTGATCTTGCTGACAAGTATGGCGCCATTACTTTCTTGGATGAGGTTCATGCCGTTGGCATGTACGGCCCACATGGTGCTGGTGTCGCTGAGCACCTGGACTACGAAGCTCACCTCCAGGGTAAGCCGCAGGGAACCATCATGGACCGCATCGATATCATCACTGGCACCCTCGGTAAGGCCTATGGATGTGTCGGTGGCTACATCGCCGGATCTTCCAAGCTTGTCGACACTATTCGTTCCCTGGCTCCTGGTTTTATTTTCACCACGTCGCTCCCTCCTGCGACTATGGCTGGCGCACAGACTGCGATTGAGTACCAGATGAACTATCAGGGTGATCGCCGCCTTCAGCAGCTGCACACGCGTGCCACTAAGGATGCGCTGTCCGAGAAGGACATTCCCGTTATTCCCAACCCTAGCCACATTGTTCCGGTCCTTGTCGGCAACGCCGAGATTGCCAAGAAGGCCAGCGATATGCTTTTGGAGGACTGGGATATTTACGTTCAGGCAATTAACTACCCGACTGTCCCCGTCGGCCAGGAGCGCCTGCGTGTCACTCCCACCCCTGGCCACACCCGCGAGTACCGCGACCACCTCGTCAAGGCTTTTGACAGCGTTTGGACGCAGCTTGGCATCAAGCGCACCAGCGAGTGGGCTGCTGAGGGTGGCTTTATCGGCGTCGGCGAGGCTGGCAAGGCTCCCGAGACTCCCCTCTGGACTGACGGTCAGCTTGGCATTGACGGCGTCGTCAACGAGATGAAGGCTGGCCAGGGGGCTACCGGCGTCCTGGAGGCGATTCTCGAGCGCGAGAGGAAGGAGACGGCCGGCGCTGTTGCCGCTACTGCTTAAGCAACCGGCGAGACATGTTTTTGATTTTGAACCGGCCCGGCCGCTCCTTTGAATTGGGGTCTAGATTAGCTTTCCGAGTTTTCTGAATTTCACAATAGCGCAGCGAGTTGAGCACTGTTGTTGCTCCTCAATACAGCCCTTCAGAACTATCTACATCATTTGTTTGCTCCGTGACCGTGCAAGCGCTCAATATGTATCGTTTGCGCCGCAAAATTTACTCTGATCGGGATTTTCTTTTGCACGATAGGACGATTGGAGGCTAAAGCAGTGTTCAACTGTGCGTTGTTGTGGAGAGCCCGTTGCACTTGGACTGAAGCTTGGGAGAAGTAGTGTAGAAACGTAGGTGAAGAGTATGCGGATGCGGACTGGTGGATTGGTGACGACAATGTGTGGTGGTTCTGCTGTACCCTGGCTCGCGTGGTCTTGGCAGCAACGTCGCGCGCCTTTCACCAGCGCGACGCCTTCAGCATCCTCCACACACCAGCCCCGCCGACCCTCGCGGCTACGACCCTTCTTTCTTTCTTTCCGACACCATTTCCCCCTCTAATTCTACTGTGCCCGAGGGTCCCGCCGTCGCTGCCCGCCCGCGCCGCGCCGCAGCCGACGCTATCACAGCTCCAGTTTGTTCGCGAACTTGACCAACCTCACCCACCAAACACGCTTTGAATGCGCACTCTAACAACACCCACCATCAGCCCGCCGCAAGGCTAGCTTTCCCCGTCGCCCGCCTCGACAATGCCGCCGCCCATCAAGCGCAAGCGGTCTGAGCGAGGCCCCTACAACTCTCAGGACGCCGGCGACGGCGTCGGACGCCCGTCGCCCCACCGGCCGCAGAACCTCAACCTCGCCCAGCAGAATCAGTACGCTGGCAATGGCGGCCGCGGGGGCCGAGGGGGCCGCAGGGACAGTCGTGGGGGCGCGCGCGGCCGCGGTGAGCGAGAAACTGGCAGTCCGGCGACCGCTGGCTCTAACGCGCAGTCTCCAGGCTCGAGGGCTAGCCCGTCGTCATCGTCGCTCTCCAGGCCGGATGCCATGACCACCACCAACAACCCACCCTCGCCCTCTCACACCATGGCTCGCCCCCCTTCGGCCCAGGCATCTTCTGCGCGCCCTGCTACGCCACAGGACCGCCCCGCTCCGCCGCCGCCGCCGCAGCCCCAACCTCCGCCTGCGAAGCCGCCGATCAAGTTCGTGTACCAGTACATTACGGATGAGCAGAAGGCAGCGTGGAGAACGTCCGGTAGGAAGGCGGTGTTGGAGGCAGCGGTGCAGGCGCAAGAGAAGGGAGACGATCTGACATTGAGCATTATTTTCCAAGAGGTGGTTAGAGCTGGCCTGGATGACAGGATAGACCCGGCCGATGCAGGACGTTTTGTCAAGGAAGTGCTGGCAGAGGCTGGGGACGCCGCCGCGGAGAATGCTTCCGTGTTCCTCGACACTGTCGCGGTCTCCACCAGCTTGGATCCCGTCACCCGCGGGCTCTGGGACCTTCTCGTGGCCACCGGGATTCCGCCCATGCAGATGAAGGAGGAGCTGGATATATCGCAGCTGCAGGAGCTTGGAATGGTCCGGAAGACGTTCGAGAGGATGGGAACGCGCATTGCCACTAACCAGCTCTACCGCCAATCCAACTACAACCTGCTCCGCGAAGAATCTGAGGGATACGCCAAGCTCATGACCGAATACTTTACGACTTCCAACAACGAGGAGCCGACATGGACCGCCGCTGCCGCTGCTTTTCAACGCGTGAAAGCTCTGATTGGTGCCTTCGACCTGGATGTTGGACGCGCGCTGGATGTGACGCTGGATGTGTTTGCCAACCTCATGATCAGACACTACCGTTTCTTTGTCAAATTCATGCGCGCAAGCTCGTGGTGGCCGGAGGAGAAGGTCTATGAGGGTGTGGAGTGGGAGACGCTCGGCGTCGAGTCTTTGCCGAGATGGGCACAACCTGGAGCTTCTGGCTACCAACACACGGACAAGGATGTTGCGGAAATATTAGAGCTGTGTGAAGCAAGAGACAGGAAATTCTGGGACCGCGTAAGGGAAGTAGGTCTTCAGGCTTTCTTCGAGCTTGGTGGTCGCCGCATTACCAGCGGAGAGGTTACTCTAGAAACTGGTGAATCAATTGCGGAGAAGCTTGAAAAAGTTGAGAGGGAAAAGGGGGCGAGAGATGGAGCAAAACCGGAAGACATCACGGAGGCGGAGTACAACAAAGAGTGGATGGCCGTGACGAAAACTCTGCCGCCGCCTGGAAACCGAGTGGCTGCGCAGCTTCTTGGCTTCAAGCTCCGCTTCTACGCATCATCAGCGAGGGATCCCGAGGACAGGTTTCCGGAGAACTTGGTTTACCTTGCAGCTCTCCTCATCAAGATCGGCTTCATATCACTACGCGACCTATACCCCCACCTTTACCCTCTGGATAAAGATATGAATGAAGTCAAGGAGAAGTTGTTGAAGGAGAAAGAGGAACGCGAGAGGAAGAATCGGCCAGGCGGTGGCCAGCTCAATGCGCTTGCCATGGCGGGAGCTTTAGCAGACGACACAATACCAGTACCCACAGCAGCATCGAGGCTGCGTGAAACTGAGACTAGCAGAGCTTCTTCAGCAAAGCCCGAAGATAAGGCTGGTACTCCAAAGCCTGAAAAGCCCGAGGAGGGTGGGAAGGATGACTTCCTTGGTGAGCCTACGGACCAGAAGATTGCTCTTCTTAAGAGCTTGCTTTGCATTGGCGCGATCCCAGAATCGCTTTATATCCTTGGGAGATTCCCATGGTTGCCGGACGTTCACCCCGATTTGCCTGAATACATCCACCGCCTCTTGCACCACAGCATCAGCAAGGTGTACAACGCGTTGCGGCCGTTGCAGGGTCGCGACCAAGTCAGGAATGTCAAGAAGCCGGAAGTGGAGAAGGGTGGCGCAGAGAAGGGCGAACTGAAGTCGACTGAGCCTCCCCAACGGAGAACTCTGCGCTGGGCCTCTGTGGAGAAGCAGGGTTCGCATAACGACTCTCAGATTGTTGATTACCGATTCTACTGGGAAGATTGGTCGAATAACGTTCCGGTCTGTCAGACTGTCGATGACGTCTTCCTTCTTTGCAGTTCTTTCCTCAACTTCTCTGGAGTCAAGATTGGTCAGGACCCTGCTCTGCTAACTAAGCTGGCGCGGATCGGCAAATGGAGCTTGGCAAAGGATGGTTCGGACGATAACTTCGCTCGCTGGATCGATCTATGCAAAAGGCTCCTGGTGCCAGCTCTCAGCATGACAAAAGCCAATCCTGGCGTCGTCAACGAGGTTTTCGATCTCCTGAAGCTTTTTCCCACAGCAACTCGGTATGCGATTTACGCAGAATGGTACACTGGCCAGACTTCCAGGTTACCGGACGTCAAGTCCGCCTTTGATCAGTCGACTGCCGAAACAAAGGATGTTCTGAAGCGTATAAGCAAGACCAATACAAAGCAGATGGCCCGAGCACTGGCAAAGGTCGCCTACTCGTCTCCCGGTATCGTTTTCAAGGTCGCTCTCAATCAGATTGAGTCTTACGACAATCTCGTTCACGTCATTGTCGAGTGTGGTCGGTACTTTACCTACCTCGGCTACGACGTCCTGACGTGGTCCCTCATCACCTCACTCGGTGGAAAGGGGCGCAGTCGCCAACAAGACGACGGTATGCTCATCAGCTCCTGGTTGAAATCTCTCGCATTCTTTGCTGGTAGCGTTTTCAAGCGGTACGCAGTCATGAATGCCACTCCGGTCCTGCAGTACGTCACGTATCAGTTGGAAAACGGCAATTCCACCGACCTGGAGGTTTTGGAGCAGATCATGACGCAGATGACTGGCATACCAGCCAATCCAAGCTGGAATGAAAAGCAGCTTCTGTCCATGGCGGGTGGCGATCTTCTACAGGCACAGACCTTGGAGACCATCCAGGACTTTCGCAACCAGCCCAGCTTCAGAGGACCTGCGAAGCGTCTTCTGAAGGCATTAACCGAACCGGGCCTTGCAGGAGAGCTCCTCATTGCTATCGCACAGGAGCGTCAACTGTATCCTCACTCTGAAGCTGCGTCCGACGCGCCTCTCAAGGTTATGGCTGCCAACCTTGATAAGCTCACGCAGGTGTTCTTCCAGTATCTCGCAGTTCTTAGGGCGAACCTCTCCACAAAGGAATTCGATTCTGCTATTCCAGATGTCGTGACTTTGATGAAAGAATTTGGCATAGATGCGAGTTTGGCATTTGCCGCTAGTCGGCAAAGTCTGTCCCAAGCAGTGCTGCAGGTTGACCTGGCAAACGCAGATGAAGAAAAGAGGCTAAAGGAAGGGCAAGGGAAGAGCAAGGAACAGACCAAGGCTGAAGATCAAGAACAGCCAACCACCAACGGCGACGTTGATATGGCTGAAGCGCCGGAAGAAGACCAGGAGAAGGGCGAAGTGAGCCAAGATGAGGTGAAAGGAGAGACTACCGTCAAAGAAGAAAAGGAAGAGAAGCCGGAAGGAGCCGTTACTGCTCCTACACCTTCAGGGTCTACTCCGACACCTACCACTACCGAGGACCCGTTGCATCCTGTCATCAAAGATCTTGTGGAAAGGTTAAGGACGGCCTTGCCTGAAAACTTTGAGGAAAAGATGAGCCTCTCTTTTTATGCGACTTTCTGGCAACTCTCACTTAATGACGTCCATGTACCGACTGGAGGCTATGATGACGAGATCAAGGAAATCAACAGAAAGATCTCTGCGGTCATTTCAGACCGTTCGGACGTGTCTGTAGCAGGCATCAAGAAGAGGGACGCGAAGAAGAAAGAGTACAATGATCTGCAGGATCGGTTGAGGTCTGAAATGAAGGTCCAAGTACAGACGTACCAGATGGTCCGCACGCGGCTCCAAAAGGAAAAAACCCAATGGTTTGCCAAGCATAAGCTCTCCATGAGCCCTGCTCTTCACGACAACATCATCCAGGAATGTTTCCTTCCTCGTCTACTTCTTTCTCCGTTCGACGCACAATACGTTTATCGGATGCTGTTCTACCTGCACTCCGCTGGCACTCCCGGCTTCCGCACAATGTTCCTCATCGACCGCATTCTGAGGGAGAAGCAGCTTACTTCGCTGATATTCATTTGCACCCCGCGCGAGGCTGAAAATCTGGGACGTTTCTTGAATCAACTTCTTCAAGAACTTCGCAGGTGGCACTCGGACCCGACAACTTACGAGAAAGTTGCTTATGGTGTGAAAAAAGATTTGCCTGGGTTTGCCCGCAAGTTTAACGAGGACAAGCAACCGGAAACCTTCCTCACTTACGAGGATTACCGGCGTCTACTCTACAAATGGCATGTCAGCCTCAACAATGCTCTCAAAGCCTGTCTCACCGGCGGAGAGTACATGCACATTGTCAATGCCATCGTCATCCTCAACGCTATTTCTGAGAACTTCCCCATAATCAACTTCATGGGCAAGCAAATGATGGAGGCCACGTTGAAGCTGTCGAGGGAAGACGAAAGAAGTGATGTGAAGCTCAAGGCAACATCCCTCATTGGTCCTCTTAAGAAAATGGAGGGGCAGTGGATGCTTCCTCAAGCGTTCAAATTGGTTGGTCCCACTTTCGATCCGTCGTTAAGCAGTTACATCGATACTAAGCAGTTCATACAGGCCGACCCCAACTCGGCACAAAAACCGGGCAGTCGGGCTACTACCGAAGGTGCGAGCACGCCACAGCCTGGTCAGGCCAAGCTCAACGCCTCCGCTCCTGAATTCAAGCCTTCTCCCCAGTCGTGAGTATTTGCCTGGATCCCCCTTCGTTACGCGCCCTTCTAACGACTCCGACACAGTGATGGAGTTACAGCCAATGGCACTAGGGGAGAACGAGACGAGGAAGATGGTGAGATTGATGACAACAAAGAGAGAGCAGATAAGATGACGGATTTCGTGGCAGGGAGAGAGAAGGACAATATTTCGCAGCCCAGAAGATACGATGATGGTGCGACGGACTCGAAGGCCAGCACTCCTGGACCAACAGGACATTTACAAAACAGAGGACCTTATGCAGACTCCAAACCCTCAACCCCAGCGCCACACCCTGGCCAGGGGCCGCCTTCTCGCCAAGATGGAAACAGGAATCAGCTACCTGGTGGGGGACGCCAGCCTCATGCACTTCCAAATAGGCCAGATCCTCAGCCTCCTCGGAACCGAATGGGTGATAGGCAAGGAGAACGTCCCCCCAGACATGATGGACGTGGCCCGCCCAACCATGACTACGGCCGTCTTGAACGTCCTGGTGATGTGCCAAGGGATTTTCCCGATCGCACCAGAGATGGCTCCTCAAGTCGTCGGCCTCGCAGCAGGAGTCCAGGTGCCGCACACATGGATCGCGACCGACGCGAGCCTCAGTGGCAGGGGCCTAGGGAAGCATGGGAGGATGAAAGAGGAAGACCTTTGCCGAGAGATGGTCGTCAGGGTGGTAGGGCTCCTCCGCAATGGAATGAACCACCTCCGCGCGCTCGTCCGTTTGATCCGCCTAGTGATGGTCCGCGTGGCCGTCCTTCCTTTGATCAGCAAAGCCAGCCTGGAGATGGACGCAGCTGGCAGTCTGGCTCGATGCCACCACCTTCTGCCGGTCCTTATCAACACCCCGATCGCACAAGCCGTTTCAATGAGCGTGTCGGCCCGGGTCAACTACCCGACAGACCCTCTGCGTCTAGTGATCGAACCGGCATAAATCCAGAGCGTGCGGCCTTGATTGACGCAGAGACGGGACCACGTCGCCCTGAGAGCTTCAGGTCAGACAGCCACAGCCGCCGTGACAGAGGCTCGAGGCCTCACTCTCCCCGGCGTGGGGATGAGCGTCCTGCATTTCCGCCTCGCGACGACTACCGTGACGAGCGTGGTCCTCCAAGCCAAGATCGCCTGCCTCCGAGCTACCCATCTGGCCGCGATCGCCGTGACGATCCGAACTCGATCCCGCCTACTGGACCTCGCAGTGACCGCCCCGGCAGAGGCGATTACCCTGGCCCACCTAGCCGGGGAAGTCGTGAGCTCTTTGAGCCATCAGCACCACGCCCACCCCCGGCGGATCCCAATCACGGCCGTTTGAACCAGGAATTCATACCCTCACGTTCGTCCGATCCCAGCTACGGTCGTCTCAATGCTCCAGATCCACCACCACCTTCAGGTCCTCGCGGTAGAGGCGGTGCCGGTCGTGGCAGGAATCAACCGGGCTCGGTCCCCCAGTCTCCCATCAGCGAACGTGGTCCCCCATCCGGACCCAATGCTGACAGGAGAGATCTTCGGGACTCGTACGACCAGCGTCCTCCGACCCCGTCAAACGAGCACGGTTCCGACACATCAGGCATCCATCCCGATCGCCTGCGGCGGATACCAGGCGCACACGGCGACATGCCGGCTCCATCAGGCTCATTCCCTCCATCGGGCCCTCGTGGATCGCACAGGCAGTCCAACAGCGGTGGCGGCGGCGGCGCACTCGCGTCGCCAACAACCAGTACCGGCCGCAACCCGCCCACGGGCCCGGCCTCGTCATCGGACCGCCGCCAAGAGGACAAGCGCTTCGCCGGCATCAACAACATGCTGCAGCAGAGCAACAGCAACAGCGCCGGCGCCGGCGCCTCGTCCGCCTCTTCCTCGTCCACCGGCTACCGCAACGATCATACCGGTAACGGCGCTACCTCTTCTTCCAGCGCCGACCGCGGCGCCTCCATCCGCGGCCGCGCCGGCGGCAGACCCGGTGGCGGCGGCGGCACCAACTCTCCAGCGCACTCGCAACCCTCCACGCCCATCCCGTCGCACCTTGATGGCCCTCCTCGCGGTGGCGGTGATGGTCGACCAGATCTCCTCTCACGTGGTCCTCCTGGCGTTGGTGGTTCTGGAGACGTGGGGCCGGATGAGCGTGACCATCGCAGCCGGCGCGATAGAGGCGAGCGGCGGTCTGGTCGTCACAGGTCAAATAGTCCGAGGGATAGTGGAAGCAGCGGGAGAGATAAGCGTGGCGGTGGTGGCAGTGATGGTTTGCCTCCACCGCCACTTCCTCCGCCAGCGTCCGGAGGGCTGCCTCCATCTTCGTCGAGGGAGAGTAGGAGGAGTGGGAGGAGCGGTGGTGGTGGGAACAATGAGGAGCGTGAGGGTGGCAGCCATCGCGAGAGGCGTGGTGGTGGGCCGAGAGGCGGAGAGAATTGGGGTAGTGGTGGTGGTGGTGGTGGGGACGATGGCGGCATGCTGTCTGGACCTTATGGCAGTGCGCCGAATGGTGGTGGTGGTGGCAGATCTTCTGGCCGCGGTGGCGAACCGAGGGAACCTTCGTCCTCCTCGCATCATCATCATTCTTCGTCGCATCGCGAGTCGGGAGGCAGCGGCGGCGGCGGCCGGGAGAGTCGTGGCGAAAGGGAACCGAGGGAGTCGAGTGGGAGGAGTGAGAGGAAAAGAAATAGGGGCGGGCCGGATGCGGATGGTGGTGTTGGTGGTGGTTCTGGTGGTTCTGGTGCGCATGGCGGGCTGGTCGAGGGTGGTGGCGGCGGTTCCAGTGGTAGTAAGAGGCCGAGGAGGGGGAGGGAGCGGGAGGACAGGGGGTGATTGTGATGGTGACGGTCGCGGTTTGAGAGATTGTTCCTTCCCGTGGTGGTGGAGATCAGAATTTCTTTGGAGCAAAGGACATGAAAAAGGGAAAGCGGGCAAAGCAAGCAAGAAAGCACACATGTTCAGCAGGCAAGCAGCAGGATTATCGTGGGCGATTGCAATTAGTCGAGAGTTCTTTTACTTCTTCAATTTGTTTTGTTTCTTTTTCACCTTTTTTTCTTTCTCTTTTCTCTATTCTTCGTTCTCCGGCAGCGGTACTCCCTACTCTTCGTTTGCTGTGGGTTGCCTTTTTGTTCTTTTAGGAGAAGATGAAGCCTCACGGGTTACACGGTCGGATATGCATTTGATGGGCGTAGAAAGCTTTGTGTCGTGGCACGGGAAAGTTTTTTCTTCTCTCTTCTTCCCAAACAATTTTTTTTCCTCAAAAATCTCGAATGACTAGTAGCAGTAGTAGATGATATTTAGGACATGTAGGGAGTGGAGAGTGCAAAGGAGTGGGCAGGACGGAGGAAGTAGTGTGTCAGGTAGTTTTTCTGTAGTCATCAAGAGGGAAGAACGAGAAAATTTAAAAACAACCCCGAGAAACTGATGGGCTTGAGAGCAGTGGGGTTCGTTGCAGTTCGTTGGTTTGTGTGGTGGTGAGTTCATTTGTACCTAGAGTGGCCGTCATCCTGACGAAGTGATCAGCCTGGTGTTGGCTCCGACTGCATTTCAAAAAGCGCCCAAGCCTGGGCTGTAACTGGAAGAGAGGGCCTACTGGTGGAGGTTGAAGAAGCGGCACCGCTCAGGAGGACGAGTCCATGGGCCATTCGGGACACGTGCGCCGGGACGTCCCGTACGTGCTGACGCTTTGTGCTGTTTATGACAATGCATCCTCGACGCCGCGCTCGCTTCCGTATTGACGAGCCCATGCCGCCAACACGGGTTCGAGCCGGTGGAATTCGGCTATGATTCCCGTTCAGGGGCGAGCGCATGAGGGAAGCGAAGGCGGGACCCAGACCCAGCCCCAGACCCAGCCCCAGACCCAGCAAACGACGACGGCTGCGCGGCCGGGGATAGAGCCACGCATGCAGCAAGGGGCACGTCCCAAGAACCGCTGAAAAGAGGTCTCGACTGACGAGACTGGCGGACTCGACGGCGATGCGTCAGCCAATCGCCGGGCGTGTTTTCCCACAATTGCGCGGAGCCATGGCGGGGGGTGATGGAGAGAGAGATAAGCGGTGGTCGCACAACAAAGGGCGGCGCGGTGCATTAGTGCTCACCGGCCGCATGTCGCCCTTTCTCGCCAGACGTTCGAGGTTGGCGGGGGGTGGCGCGGCCCTTTCGACGGTGTTGCATGGGATTCGTGCTCCAGGGCGACGTTTGCAGCAGCCAGCTCCGGGCTTGCGGGGCCCGGGTTGGCGGGAATAAGAGGAGGGGGGGTGAGGCCGACCGGGAGCGACGAGCTGTGATGAGGGCTGCAGGTGCAGTGTCGCGCATACGGCGAGGCGGGAGAGCGTGGGGTTTTGAGGACATGGGCGAGGAGGAGATGGTGGTGGTTGGTGTTGATGGCGATTTGCTGGTCGCTGGCCGGTCGCTTCGGCAGTTTCGGCAGCAGCGACGAAAAGCGGCCGCCGTTGCTCGCTCTGCCTCTGGTGACGTCGCCGCTCATCCTCTTCCTCCGGCGCGTCGCTCCCCCAAACCCTCGGATGCCACCACTCTGCCATCATGCGCGCACACGCCTCATTGGAGAAGGATGAGGAGATCAACAGTGCCGCCTGGGTCGCTGCGAGGGGCGCTGCTGTAGGCGCCGCGCGAGTAAGTCCATCCCCGCGCCTTTCCGTCCTGCGCCTCACGTGCACCGTGTCTTCCATCGCTCAATTTGTACCTCACCTCCCTGACTTACTATTCGCTTGCAGTGGGGCATCGCTGCTGCTGTCCTCGGCGGAGCCGGTTACATATTCAGCCCAATCTACCGCGGCCTCACCATCCAATTCAAAGCGTCCGTGCCCATCTGTCGTCTAGACCGTAGGCAGGCTGACGGTGACTTAGCTTTCTCCAGATGTCCGGCATGATTTTGGGAAGGTAACGCCAGATCATCCGCTCGTGATATCTTCCGCGCCATGCTGACTCAGCCGGATCATCTCGCAGCATGGTGGAAGCCGACCGCCGCCTGATCGCCCACGAGCAGTTCGTGCGTGCCCAGAAACGCTTGGCCAGGGATGCTGAGGTGTGGCGCCGCTATGAGCAGGAGCTCGAAGAGCTGGGGACGCCTGGCGTCGGCGCTGAGAGTAAAGTGAGCAACCAGAGCCAGCAAAAGTAGGAAGAGAGGAGAAGTACGAGAAGCATTGGAGTTCCGTGGTCCTCACAATCACCATCCATAGCTGCGGATATCTGTACTACGTCCACAATGTATCAACGCCTACCCTCTCACCTCCGACACTACCTTCACTCGTTCCTTCCGAAGCTGCTTACTCCTCCTATTCTGGAAAAGTTTAAGCCTCCAGGCTCTGGCACTGGTGGGCAGTTGAAGCAGTCATCCACATGGATATGTGCAGAGGCATTGACGGCGTTATCATGCGGACGGCTGCTTTGGCTCCCCACCAATGAATAGCCCGCCTGTTACATACTCGGCTTTCGGTTTTCGGCTATCGGCTCACCACTATACGACCCGGATCTTGCTTGACTCAGCTGACGCACTTTTCCGTTCGACCATCCAGTAAATTGCTGTCTCCCATCTTATGCTCGCCACAGATTTGACAGGATTCAGTGCATGGAGTTACCAAAACGAGGATAAGCGCTAAGTGGAATAAGCATCCCCTCCCCCCCCACACAAAGGCAGGGCAGAATATACCGACAATGCCAGGATAGCAGAGTCGGTCTTGATTGCCTCCGACGAACTGCGTCAGGGAGCTTGATCGCACCAATCTGCACATAATATGTTGGACCGAAAAAAGCACGGCGCCGCACTGTGATTCAGTGCGAATTGATTGAATTATGTTCCAACATAATATTAGGGCGATCCACAACTATTCAGAAGCTATCAATCCTAGAGAACTGCGTTCACACTATAACTACCGAGGTGGAGGTGGTTGTGCCGCGCATGCCACTAGCGTCTGAGAATGTAAGACCTTCTCCGCTTCTCAAATCCCAGTTGGATCCATCTGCTTCAGGCTCCCGCCAAGCACCCTAATTATCTAGTATAAATACCAATACGATGACCGTACAACACCCTACTCCGATCGAGCATTCCGCATCTCCCTTCTGCCTTGCCCGCGAGAAATAATGGCCGCCAAACCCACGGTCGTCCTCGTACCCGGTGCCTGGCACAATGAGCACACCTACCACAAACTCATCCCGGACCTCGAGCGCCGTGGCTATTCCACGCTTGCCATCCGCAACCCCTCTCTCGGCCAGCCGATGCGCGACGGTCTCGTCGACGAAGACGCCGCCCATCTGCGCAGCTTGGTCGACCACTTGCTTGATGATGGCAAGGAAGTCGTCATTGCCGCGCACTCGTACGGCGGGAGCGTGCTGTCCCCCGCGTTGGCCAACTACGCGTGGAAGAAGGGCGACAAGGGTCGCGTGCTGGGCTTGGTGTACATCGCCGCTTTCCTGCTTCCGGAGGGGAAGAGCCTCGCGGCGATCATGTTTCCGCCGGATGGCAGTGATAGCCCTTTGAAGGCGGATGAGGTATGTATTTCTTTTTTCCTTTTCTCCCCGCCTTTCTCAATGCGTTCTTCATTCCACCCACCCAAAGAGGAAAGGACAAGAAAAAAAAAGGACAACATAACAGTTCCTCCACTTCTTCCACACAAACAAACACCGCCCAGCTAACACGTCCACCTCCCTTCCCACTCCAAAGAACGGCTTCATCCAACCCCCGGACCCGCAAGTCTTCTACAACGACCTGCCCGAATCGGAGCAACAGGAGCTCGCCAAATACCTCCTCCCCAACCCAGCCAACGTCGGCACTGTCCCCGGTCGCGGCGCCCCCTGGAAAAACGTGCCCGCCGTCTACCTCAAGTGCCTCAAGGACGTCATCTTGCCCTCGGCGGTGCAGCAGAGGATGCTAGATGCCGTGGGAGGCGATGCGTTGCGCGTTGTGGAGCTGGATTCGTCGCACTCGCCGATGTTGAGTATGCCAGAGAAGGTGGGGGATGCGGTCATGTTGGTGGAGAGGTTGGGGAGGGAGAGTGTCGAGAAAGAGAGGCTGTGAGTGGCACCCGATGTGGGGAGCGACTTTAGAATCGCCCGAAGGTGCTGCTGGCGGGTGTTGTGGGCTTCCCCGTCGTAGATTTTGGAGAGAGTGGGTCTTTGTGTAGCACGGAAAGCGTCGAATTTTTTTTTTTTATTATGCAGGTGAACATCCATTTCCCATGAGTCGGGATAATCCAGAGTTTGGTGTGATGCAACAGTGGTGTAAGATCTATGCTTTGGCTGCTCGAGGTCCCTTCAGGACGTGGTGCACCAATTATGGGGCACTGAAACGATGGATGGCAGCGATTCTGTGAGAGACGCGTGGACTCCGGACACGAAGACAGTTCTGGCCGGCTTGCGCAGCGCAAAGACTGAACATGAAAGTACAGACAATTTCGAGAAGCCTTTGCTGCGCCGGACACGATACTTAGCAAAAATCTGTATAGTGATAGTCCAATCGCCCAAAGTGCAAAAATTCATGAGATCATGGCGGATATGGGGATGCAGGCATCATATACACAGGAGGAGCCCTGACTGACCAATTTGAATTGCCGCTATTGGAGCCTTCGAACAAACAGCAGAACTCACACAAAATATTAAATATGCACATCTACGCCCAGATTATGGCTACATTGGAGACGGGATTGAATTTTGCGGTGCGGCGTGACGCGTGTGAACCCACCCGCAGTCGTCCGTTCCCGTACTCAGAACGGCTCAAAGACAGAAACTCGACACTAACGCTCATCAAGAGTCTGCCATCACAATCCACGTTAACAAGCTCTCTGTATATGCTCTCTACTCTTTCTGACTGTGGAGAGGGCCCATGGATGCGGTATTGATATGGCGCGAATCCCGAATAGGAAATCCCTGCTCTCAAAATTTCACTTCGGAAAATTCCTGACCAGGTGGCTCCCCAGGCCAACTTGACTATGAGATGAGCTTCCTCTGGCGAATAACAACGCTATTTGGTGTTTCGGGCACATTCTGGGAACGCAGTCCCTAGATATAAGCCTTATCATCCAAGCCTCTTTCATCAACAATCTGTAAGAAGTCAACAGCTTCTTACAACCGCCGCCCGGCTAGCTCAATCGGTAGAGCGTGAGACTCTTAATCTCAAGGCTGCGGGTTCGACCCCCGCGTTGGGCTCAAATCCCGACTATAATCTTTTTGCGTTGTGGTGAAGGTGAAAATTTTTTGTTCGAGGGCTTGGGAGGGCGCCGGCGCCTTTTAACGCTTGCACGGAGCGTCGGCCATATCGGACGGACGTCGGGCGCTACCGAGAACTTGGTTTGCACGTGAGTATGATGAAAGCGGTGTAAGTGTGGGGCCTACGTGGGCCGGACTTGATCGTAAGTGGGCCTCCGGTTTGCGGGGTGGCTCTTTGTTTTTGTCGGAACGTAGCTTGACCCCGGGAGAGACCGAGATGGCCTTTTGAAAGCGGAGGGTCTTTCTTTGGCGAAGATGTTTGTAAGTGAGCTTTGATGAGGGCCAAGCGCCATTTCGCTTGCAACGGCCCGTCCATCACAATCTCAGGGTCGGCAGATGCCCGGACCCAAACAGTAAGCTTAAAATGGCGATCGGAATGCTTGACCTTGTTCGTCCTCTCTCCCAAGATCTCTGAGTCGGTCGTGACCCTTGACTCGCAGGGTAGCGCCATCACCTTCGGCATTCGGACAGTCCGCGTCTCCGGCATGCCCACGTCGGTATTCTTCGCCGAAACCTCGCCAAGCTCGTACAAGAAGCGAACTACAACGGGGCGGGATGGGGCGGAGATGGAGATGGGGTCAGGCATTGGAAGGCCTTAAAGAACGGGCCTACTTTTCGACAAACCTCATATCGTCAAGGACCATCAATCGCACGCTTTTGCATGCTTTGTTGAATTGCTCACGCTATTCTAAGCCCGAACTAACGCTGCTGCGATGGCCGTCGCACGGAAATCAGTCAGTATCGGTTTCTTCGAATCCTGCGACTCCGCAACAAGACCTGGCCATGCTGCAAGAGACTCGACATATTGTCATTTCATCCAATGGCATATCGGAAGATTAGCACGTACAGCTGAAGCGGACGGAAGCCGAGCATTAAGTCCATACCCGTTCCTGAAACAGGGCCGAAGCCCATCCAGTGTCCCGTCTTGGCAAGCGTCTGCATGAGGCGATGATTAGCCATGTTCGATTTTGCCTTCCTAAGTAGTCGATGGTGCATCGGTTACTCCACCTCGTCATCCGGGGTGCGAAAGCGCGCAGTTCGCAACACGTGGGTAGCCGCATCGGTCAGGAGGTACCGCAGGGCGTCGAACAAGTTAGAAACCACCTTCTCTTCTCAACGTAGCACTCCGGACCGCCAAATCTTGGTAAGCCTTATTTGAACGTGCTCCGCAACAGCGGTTCGATATAAAGCCCGCCAACTCCTCCTTGTATCCTGGTCCGTAGGTGATACATCCGCACCCTCTTCAAGTCCCCATCAACCGCGCAACCTGCACCATGCCGTTCTCTATCCGTCAGGGCCTTGTGTACCTCCTCGCGGGCGTTAGCTGCGTCAGTGCTGCCGCTATCGAGCGCCGCGCCGAAATCGCCCATGACTCTGTGGTCGGCTTCGCCGAAACTGTTCCGTCTGGCATCGGCGCCGTTTATCAGAAGTTCAAGCCCTACCTGAAGGTCGATTCCGGCTGCGTGCCTTTCCCCGCCGTGGACGCTTCAGGCAACACCAAGTAAGCTCTGGATTTCCGTTATGAAAGCAACAATGATTTACCACCCACACTTTCCTTTTCTTATGTGGGGGGTCGATGCCAATTATTGCAACCGGGAGCGCCAATTGTCGTGGGAAATGGAAGCATTTATCCGGATATAAGTGCCCAGAGGACCTGAGCATATTCAAGGTCGGACGAATGCTTCAACTCCCCACGGTAACAGTGACTTCGACACCATGCTTATGCTACTCATCGGGCTCCGAGTCTTTCTCCTATTTTCTTTCCTCGGGCCCTTTTCCTTTCTACACTGACTCCCGCATGCCCCCATTTTCCGTACACCATTCCGTAAAGCAAGCATCAAATCATGCCTGGCGGCAAAATACGCTTTTTTTGACGAACCCAAGCTAATGCCCGACACAGTGCCGGTCTCAACCCCACCGGTTCCTCCAACGGAGACTGCTCCAGCAGCACCGGCCAGGTGTACGTCCGCGGGGCGCAATCCGGCTCCAGCTACGCCGTCATGTACTCGTGGTACTTCCCCAAGGACTCGCCGTCTACCGGCCTCGGCCACCGGCACGACTGGGAGGGCGTCGTCGTCTGGCTGAGCGAAGCCTCCACGTCGGCGACCATCCTCGGCGTCGCGGCCTCGGGGCACGGCGAGTACGAAACCACGACGAGCCCGAACCTCAGCGGCACGCGACCGCTGATCAGGTACTACAACATCTTCCCGGTCAACCACCAGATGGGCTTCACGAGCACGCGCGGCGGCGAGCAGCCGATGATCGCGTGGGAGAGCCTGCCGGCGGCGGCGCGGACCGCGCTGCAGAATACGGACTTCGGCTCCGCGAACGTGCCGTTCAAGGACGGCAACTTCGAGAGCAACCTGGCCAAGGCCGCGTTGTGAGGAGAGGTGCGCCTTGCGCGGGGTATGCGGTGGGAGAAAAAAAAAAAAAAGAGACGGTGAGCGGGTAGCCGAAATGGCGGAGTCCAGGGGCGGAGAGCATGATATCCAGTTCGAACAATTAATGTCTCTTTTTCACTTGCGCGATCGCCCATCTTCTTTCCCGTCCAAACAAAATACGAGGTGCAAGCTCAGCGTGTCTGAACACCCTGGTGCTGGTAAAGCCCTTGCTGTTCCCAAAAAAAACTGTGTCTTGAATCGCACTGACACCGGCAAAGACTTTCCAATTTCGGGCTTCGACGTGGCGAAAGGGGGAGGGAATACGAACGTGCAAAACTTACGGCGTGTGATGATGAGAGATGAACGCGAATGCCCAAAGTAACAATCGACAACGTCAAAATTCGGGTTATGACAGTGAAATTTCCTTCATCGTACGGCTCTGCCACCGGAGTTCGTTCCATGAGAGCGGCCACGGCAGCTGAATCCGGCAGCCGGCAACATCGGCATCAGACGCCCGCGTGCCCATGGGAAACTCGGAAGCTGGCATCATGCAGAATCAGGTTTCGCCATGTAGCCTTCGGGTCCTCGGATCAGCCCATGGGGATCATCTACGCATGGTTTCCACACGGGGACGCAAGCGAAACTCTTTCTTCTGCCCTACGGCGGCACGGGGCAGGGTCTCTGCACAAAACGGCCGCGCATCTCTTCGGCGCGCTATTGGAAATGGGCTTACATTGGTCAGGCCCCGGGCTGCCATTGGTCCCGCAGGGCTGCCAGAAACCCTTTTACTGGTGCATCATGGTCAGTGCAACGCCTTACGGTGCCGCAATTCCGGGTATGTGCTGTACGTGCAGGTTGCGGATCCCAACACCGTCTTTCGGTCGGCCAAAGGGGCGCTATGGCATAAGAATCAGCCTAGAATTAGAGCTACCGGCCACTTCTCTTCTGGGTTGGTTTGCGCAGACTCCCGGCGGATGCATGCCCACCCTTAACATGTGCTCGGCAGCCGGAATGCAAGAATGCCAGTTCAGCTTGTTGGTAAGTCGCAGCCGTGTAGAGTTGCAACCCCCCAAAAAAGACGCCTCAAGGCTCTGTTGTTGACTTACCGTAGACCAGCCGCCGCTCTTTTCGGTCACCCAGAAGAGAAAGCTCCTCAGATGGACCGTGCCACGAACAACGGGAATACTCTTTACTCTCCTTCTCATACACGAAACTACACAAGTGCAGCACCCCAAAAGCACCTCGCAAGTCTGAGAAGCCAAAGCCGACGCTCAGAGCACGGGTGAAAACCATCGTGCTCGCCATGACGCTTTATCGCGCGAAGAAAAGGCGTCGGCCTTCTGCGTTTTGCAACGACATATGGAGAGAGAAGGATCCGCCTGTTGCACCCGAACTCGAATGTATCGAGGCGCCAGTGGAGCTGCCATCGGAGGGGGAACCGCAGGAGCTCGAGGGTGATTACCCAGTGTCGTACTTTCCGGGCGATCAAAGCTGGACGATGGAGGATCACCCGCAGCTTCAGAACGAACATCTCGAAATAGCGCTGCCAGAAAGGGACCTACAAGAGCAAGGACGCAGGGAAGGGCCAGTAGAAGAACCCGAAACCGGGAGACGAGCGCAGGCATGTGCGCTCCCGAAACTAAGAATAACCCAACCGTCTCCCCCTGGCTCGAGGAGACGAACAACGTCACGCCGGAATCATCTCGCTTCAAGGACTCTGTCACCTTCGAACACCCCTATTTCGTCCCGGAGAGGGTATCCGTGGAGCCCGGAGGATATCGCCGAGGCCCGTAACACTGGAGACCGTGATCTCAGCACTACCGCCGCCTCGCCCAGGAGCATCCGAAATGCGCCTTGTCCATTGTTCGCTTGCCTCTGCTGGCGTGAGCACTCTCCGAATGCGTTCAGTACGTCTCGGCTGATAGCCGATACACCGCAAGCGCCGACCCTGACTTCACCTAAGCCGGACACATACTGGCTATCTGAGAAGCAAGTTTGTGACACTACAACCTCCTCAAACCGTCAGGAAAAAGAGCGCTTGGAAGCTGGAAAATGGCAAAGGATGAGGACAGTTCCTGTGAGGACAGGTTTCATGCATCTCACGAAGTTTTCTCAGAATACAAGGATGTCGAGATCTCAGAACTGTCGGCAAGCTCGCAATCGACTTAGCCACAGAAATCGGGCACGCCATCGGCACAATACAGATTCTGGTGCGAGATCGGAAGCAGATGCAGAATTGCATCATCAAGGACGAGAAATGGCACAAAATGGGGCCAACGGAGAGAAGTGCTGTAGTTCATTGTACGAGAAGACCACTGGAGGTTAAACTCCTCTATCCATGACGGGGATCTTTGCAGTTAATGTCTTCCCGATCGTTCATTCAATCCGATGTCCATTACTTCGGCTGGTCGAGAAGTTGGACATCGGAGAGTGGCCTTTAACAGCAATACCGCTGTTACCTCATCGTTTCAATGGGGGGTTTCAGTAGGCAATGCACACTCCCATTTAAAGACTTTCAGGAGACTGATTCTGGATAATTATTCTCATTTTCCGCAGGCGTACTTCCGCGTGTGACTATAGTGAATATGTGGCACGGTACTGCGCTGTAATATACGTACAGTGCATGCATACAATCCAGACTCACTGGCCCAGCCATATCCATTGCTCGTTTTTGTTGGACCCATGTTGACCACTACCTGGAATCTCCATCAGATCATGGAGGTAGATCGGCCGTGGGCGGGAAATTGCCAGCGTGAGACCACATATACAGACATGGCGGAGCACCTGTTACTCGTCAAGGCCGCCGCTAGCATCGTGCGGAGAGGGGGTGGCTGCGTGGCCTGCACAAGCGCCGGTATAACCATCCCGGTGAATATTCCACTTCGTCGCCTTGGTGTATTTACACAAATAGAGGTGGTCACCTCTTGTTACTCTGTCTGTCTGCCAGCGTGCCCGACCCACGCTCCCCGGCGGGACTGTTCCGTCCAGTTTTGTGACACCTCCCTAACTGTACACAAATTCCACCATGGAAAGCAATCGGCTGATTAGCGTGGTTTACTGATGCGGCACGGGGCTATATGTTGTTGGCCCCGGCCGTTGGTGGAAGTGCAAATCGGCTCTATCCTCAGTCTCCCAGAGCAAACCAACACTCACATCTTCCTGCAAGGGAAAACCTACAAATCTCCCATGAAAGCAGTATACGAAACAGATATATTTTTCCTGTAACATTACCTACGGCCTGCCTCTATGATAGCCCGAATGAGAATAAAAGCAATGCCGAAATAACCTGGGCCTGGATGCACGCCGCACCAGAGAATCGGATGTAGGCAGGAACCTCAAAATTATAAGTTCTCGAGAAAAGGAAATCCCATGGCCGCAAAGTCTCAAGTCCGTAAGCAAGCAGGCATGGCGAGCGTTTCTGGGAGTAAAGCAGAAGATACTTACCTTCACCGACGGATTCTCTGGCCAAACTTCACATGTCAGAGACAACGCTGGCCAGTACGTATTAGCCATCCACAACGGCAGACCGGAGGAGCTTATTCAAGAAATAAGACTGATCTTTCATGATAGTGACGGGCCGTCGATACGCTTTTAAAGGTTTTGGTACGAGGTGGACGGATTGACTTCGGGCGGTGTACAAGTACTAACGATTTTACTGTTATTTTTTCAAAAAAAAAAAAATTATAAAGAAGACCATTTACAGGTATATCAGTTAGCGATGAAGGAGACCCCCACCTCACGACGACCAAGCAAGACGACCGAGCAAGACGACCGAGCAAGACGATCGAGCAGGACGAATAGCAGGACGCACGGCGGGAGCAATGTACATTAAAGCGCTTAGCCTTCTTAGGTGGGCGCACGTGAGCCAAGTTAATCCTTAAGGGAATAAGTTGTGCGAAGTAAGCAGGTGCGGCTTGTAGGTATCGGCCGGCTAGAATCGAGCAAGTTGAGCGGACGGCCAGCTTCACAACCTTTGGTCGCCTACCCTTTCCGGCGGAGTCGCGCTGCGGCGCCCGACGAGGGCAGGAATTTGGCATGTTGAAGCTGGGACCCGCTTTATGCAGGGGTGGTGACGGTTGACTTTGATTTGCCCAAGTGGGAAGCAATGACGCAGGTGCACATGCCCCCTGCGCGCCGAGGGCGCTCGCGCGAGTACAACACTCTGGCTGACGAAATGATACAGAGAGATGCGGCCAGCATGGATTCGCCCGAAATTACTGATACGTGCAATCAAAGAGCTTTTGGTGACATGAGATGATGTGTGATGACATGGTGATAGGCCAAGTTTCAGTTGTTGCGTTTATAATATTTTACGCTTTATAACATTTTATGCTGCAGAACCCTCTACTTTGACTGGCTGGGGCTGCGCCTCGAAATGCTGCACACTAGACCTGCCGGATTATGTTCGCCTCAAGCCATTTCGCAGGTAGACATGGGAGTTTTAAAAGCCGTGCTTGCCAGCGCAGCGCTCTTCTCTCTATTCTCACCTTTAGCCCTTCCATCTTTGGATCAGGTAATATTCTATTCGAAGCCATTGTCGAGAGGGAGAATCATGGCGTGCGGAACGCGCAAACAGCAGGCGGGCCAATCAGCTCATCCTCGCGCACCCGCAAACCCTCGAGTCCTCCCAGACGAGGAGAAATGGGACGACGGCCCGCTGGCTAGGATCTTCGATGCCGCAGCATTTTCCGATGCGACCCCTTCCCCACAAGCGGAGCAATTCGAGTCTTCTCCGTCGGCCAGCAGTGGTATTTTCTGCCCCGGCAGCCTCCTGCCGAATGATGTTTTCGAAGCAGAAGAACTGACGATTGTGGCATGCACCAGAAGTGTCTCCAGCCTCTCTTCACTGCTGCGGCCACACCTACATCAATCAGCAGACACTGCTCCGGCACCGCCGCGAAGCGTCTACCTGCCCGTACAACAGGGAAAAGCCAACGCCGTTCACGTGCCATAAGTGCAAAAAGACATTCGCACGCAAGTACAACGTCCAGCAACACCTCATGGGCAATAGACACAGATGCGGCAAGGTGGAAGCAATCGAGCACGTGAATTCTTGGTACTCAAGGGACAATGCTGGCACCCTGACGGAGGGCGATGGTGAGGCTCAAAGCGTGATCGAATCCTGATGTGGTATTGAGAGAGTCCGGCTGCTGGGAATCAGTCAGGATAATCATCCAGATGCCTAACAGTCCTGCTGAATGGAGAGCAAAAATACCTTGCAACATGGCGGCATTTGTCTATTTCTTTGCCTGCCTCCGGTTTGAGCCTGTGTATCGCCGAAAAGAGCCTCTCGAAACGCCGCACATTGAACTGTTGGCCATGCGTATGAGATACTACAGGAAACCGAATTGCTCGTCTAGATAAAAAAAAATAAAAAGTCCCAAAATTCTGTGAGAACTTGTGTCCAAATAGCAAAGCGCGAGGGCGAAACCCCAGCTTTCCGGCGTTCCAGTAGAGATATCTATAGATCATTAACACACCACCGACACACTCTAACAGCACAAGATAGTCATTTCGAAACGAACTTTTATTATAGCAACCCCAATCTATCTCCATTAGCGCAACCTTGACACCAGCAACAACAGCTCCTCCAAAGAACGAAGCCGCGCAGCTTCCCTTACCTCAACCCCATTCACCTACCAAATGCCCCCTGGCACGTCCCTTCCTCCTCCCCCTCCCAAAATGCGCAGCCACCAATTCATGCCAGTCTGATCTCGAGACGGAAGGCCGACAAAGAAACCCATAGATGCCGGCATCTCGCTTGCAAAGCCCCACTGCCAAATCCCACCCATATGCTCTCGAAAACATGAAAAACATAAGGAAAACCGTATCCACGAGCGGAGCAAAGAAATGTAATAAGGGAAAGAAAACTGCTTGACACCACTCACCTCCTGCAGCAGCGTTATCGGCAGCAAAGCTCGCTTCCTGATGCATTCCACACCCTACGGTGTGATCCCCAACTGGCCGACTTCATTTCATCTGGCAGCAGTGTAAGGCTGAAAAGAGAAAAGGAGAATAAGGAAAATCATGTTTGGGATCGGGATTAATAAACAGTAAAATTCCAACGCCTGGCTTCATATCGCGTCTCCGCATCTTCCCCAATGCGTTTTTGTCCTCCTCTTCATCCTCAGAAGAGAGGACAGGAGAGAGGATTGGTTGAGGAATGGTATATAAATATTGCTTACGTGAAACTCCCCGGCCAGCAGCAGCAGGCGGAGGAGCCAAAAGTGGGGACAATGATCATGAAGCCCCCAACATTTTGGATCAAGAATTTACCAGTTCATCAAATCATCTTGCAATCAATTTACAAGATTTCCTTCAGCTTGTTCTTCTGGTCGGTCGTCAAGGTGGTAGGGAACTTGATCTTGACGCCTATGACAAAATCGCCGCGCTCGGTGGGCTTCTTGCTCTTGGGCATGCCCAGACCGGGGTATCTATCGCTGTAGTCGGGCGACGTGGGGCCTGCAGAGCCAACGGAGATATTCTTGCCATCGATGGTCTGGACCGTCCTCCTCCAGCCTGTGAGAGCTTCCTTGAGGTCGATTTCGACGATGTGTTTGAGGTCGTCACCCTCACGCTTGTAAAGCGGGTGATCTTTCTGTGATACAAGTCAGTAAAGTACCGTTCGAAACATCCAAGCGGTTTGGGTGAGGAGAACTTACCTCTTGAACGACGAAGTGTAGGTCCTGGGTGCCACCCTCAACCTGATCACCCACGTCCGAGAACTTTATCTTGGAGCCGGCCTTAAGACCCTTCTTGATGGGCACCTCGAGGATCCTATCCTGGGTGCTCTGCTTCCCCGTAGCCTGGTCGTATGTCTTGCGCTTGATCTTCATCTTCTTGGTCGTGCCATTAAACAGCTCCTCCAACGTGACATACAACGGCTTCTCCACCACCGTAACCTCGGGCGTCTGCGCCCTGCGCGCATCCTGTGGGAATCCCCGACCCGTACTCGACCTCTTCGCGCCGGGCCTCGGGCCTCCGCCGGGGAACCCTCCGGGCATGCCGCCGAAGCTGGCGAAGCCGTCGTCGTCGTCCATGCCGCCCATCCCGCCGGCAGCACCGTTGCGGAAGAACTCTGAGAATATGCTCTCCGGGTTGGAGAAGTTGAAGCGGGCGCCGCCGCCAGGACCAGTCGAGAAGTGGAATGTCCGCGTACCGCCGCCGCCGCCAGGCATCTCGGCGAAGGGGAAGCCGCCAGCACCACCTGCGAAGGGGTTGCCGCCTTCGGCAAAGCCTTCTGCGCCCTCAGGCGGAGGAGCGCCGCCGCGTAGTATAAACTCGAGACCGAACTGGTCGTACATCTTGCGTTTTTCGGGGTCGGAGAGGATTTCGTAGGCTTGCGAGATCTCTGCCGTGCCATGGTGTCAGCCGTGTCGTAACGTACAAGGTAATGCCCGCACCGCCAGTGGAGCGGAGATAGGTTCACTTACCCTTGAACTTCTCTGCAGCCTGAGTGTTGTCCTTATTCTTGTCGGGGTGCCACTTGAGGGCACCCTTCCGGTATGCCTTGCGAATGTCATCTTGTGATGCGGTCGGGCTGATGCCTGTGCGAGCGGTTAGCCAGCGATCTTCACCGAGGTCAGAGGGCAGTGAGGATGAGGACTTACCCAGCGCATCGTAGAGCTTGGTCTCCTTGACCATGGTGTGTGAGCGCGAGTGTGTGTTGCGGATTAGATATGGTAGAGAGTCGTGAGGGAAGTAGCAGGTGCAAGTATGTGGGAGAGGTTCTAATAGCGCGTGGCAGTGACGGTCGTGCGTCGAAGTCTCAAGTGTCGGGCAGGTTTCTGGGCGGTTCCTCAAGGCTGGTCTCCCCACGGCGTTGAGCTTGGGCTTCCTCGCCTGACGTACAGGGTGCCCGCTCTTATCGATAATGGAAGCTACCAGAAGCTTCGATCTTCGCTCCTCTTGGCGTCCACTGTACCCAACCGCAGGAGCCGCAACACCACAGATCTACACTGGCTGCGGATCATGATGAAATGCCGCGGACGTATCTCGCTTCTTCCCGAGGTCTAGTCCGCTGTCCAAATATCTTCCGGTACTGCACCGCCCGGCGTTGGCCGCATCCGTCCAGGACGGTAGACTACTGCCCTACTACTTTGGTTAGCTCCTCCAAACCCAGATTCTCGATACCCTGCTCTGGTTAGCCATGCCATCCATAGCCATATCTCCATGCTCTTTCTCGGGGAAGTTCGTAAAGCGGTACCGGAGACGACTCGATCAACATGACCGCGCCAAGACATGTCGCCCTATCGGATTCCGAGATCACCGGCGCGTGTTCCCAGCGCTCCCGAATGTCGAGCATCACAGGCAGCCTTGCTCAAGGGTTCGATGTATATACTTAGTTAAGTAATGAAGACTTTTTCTCGTTCGATTGCTTTTCGCAATTATCAGAATCCCAGCCCAAATAGTCCGTGTTACGCCATCATAATCCGCAAACTCCCCGTCCGGAATCGGTATGGTACAGGCTCAGTCAACGCTATGCTCGCAGCCAGACGGCCAGCTTTCCAAATCATCCGATGAGATCCATGTCCCAACTGAGCAAGCTGTTCCCATCCATTGCTTGTGAAATGATCAAAACTTGCCGCTAATCATGCTTACTCGCTGTCGCTGTCCTTGGACGACTTGAGCGACTTGCGCTTTTCCTTCTTCTCCTTCTTCTCCGCCTTCCTGCGCTTGCGCTCAGCCTTCTCTTCCGCAGTCTCGCCCTCGTGCTTGCTCTTCCTCTTCTTCTCCTTGCTCTCACCGTTGACAGAAGCGGGGGCATCGGGGAGCTCCTCGCTGTCGCCCGTGGGAGGGACTGGAGGCGCGCTCAGCACATCTTGCTTGGACGTGGTCTCAGAGACGGCCTGGTCCGCCGCAGCCTCCTCGGCAGCAGAGAGGTCCTTGTAGTTCTGCTTCCAGGAGCTGGGAGTGTTCTCGTTGGTGCGGCCGTACTTGTCGAGCTTGCCGTCTGCCTTGAGCTTCTTCTTCTCAGTAGCGACCGGACCCAGACCCCACCTCTTGGGGTAGAGGTCACGCTCCATGATAACACGCTTGATCTTGGCAACGACACCGTGGTCACAGGTGGACATCTCAACAGTCGACATAAGGGCAATACCGAGAGCAATGGCCTCGCCCTTGGTAGTCATCAGCACGACTTCCTCGTGGATCTCGATCTCCTTGTCTGCGTCGCATATTAGGTCAAGTCACGGTCGTAAATGTCAAATACAAGCACTTACCGAAGCGAAGCAGACCGGGGACCATGAGCTTAGCACCGTAGCAGACAGCGTTAACAGCACTGTCCTTGACGACAACCCTCTTGTAGCTGGTGAGAAGCGACTCGAGCGGGGAGATGACGGTGCGCAGGTACGACTCGTCCATGCTGTTGTCGTGCATCCACTGGGCGTCCAGGACGTCGTGAAGAGTGACCATGTTGTCCTGCTCACTCATGGCACCAGACCTGACACGCCTGAGTTCCTGCATATGGGCGCCAACACCAAGCAAAAGACCGAGGTGGACGCAGAGCGTACGAATGTAGGTACCGGCCTCGCAGCTCACCCAGAAGACACCCAGGTGGCGGTCGTTGTCGAACTCGTAGAGCTTGCTCTCGTGAATGGTACGGATACGGAGCTGACGCTTCACGGCCGAGATGAGCGGGGGACGCTGGAAGAGCGCACCGGTGAGGGTCTCGAGAGCGCGGGCGAATTGGGCCTCGCCGCCGGGGATCTTGTCATGGAGACGGATGACGCAGACATACTCCTTACCGGCGCCCTGCTGCGACTTGACCAGACGCGTGGCGCGGTCAATGCAGACAATGAGACAGCCAGTGACCTTGGGGTCAAGAGTACCGCTGTGGCCAGTCTTCTCGACGCGGAGGATGCGCTTAACCCAGGCGACGACCTCGTGGGAGGAAGGGTTGGAGGGCTTGTCGAGGTTGATGACACCGCTGGAGATATAGCTCTTGAGATCGCGCTTGTGAGGAGCGCAGCCGTGGGGAATGGGGACGAAATGGTTGCTGCGCGAAAGCATGTGGCTGTAGTTCTTCAGCAGCAGCGGCCACTCGCTGGTGTCAATGGGCGGCGTGGTGGCGGCCGGCTTGATGGTGTAGTCCGCATCGTTGGCAGAGACGAGGGCAGCCATTTTGAAGGTCTCCGCGCTAGAAATGCTGGACGTTGCTGTGGTATCGCTGCGAGGGAACGGTCGTCGCGTACTGGGAGATGGAGAGCAGAATGAGCTCGACTTTTTTTCGCTTGTCGCTTTTGCGCTGGTCCGTGCGCTCGCCTCTGTGATTGGCCCGGGTCAGGCCGCACCGCGCCTGCGACGCCACTACTCTTCCCTCATTCCATCGCTATTGCGCCTCAACGTTCATTCTGCGATAATCCACATCCAGATCACGTTGCCTTCCCATATTCACGCGTGTATTAGGATGGATCTATGTGCGGAGTGAAGTACTCAGTGCAGCCCTAATCAAAGAATTCCTGTCCCAGAAGTATAGGATTTCTTTCAAGATATTCTATACTGACGGACAAAAGCGTCAGGCTCGGGGACAATTCATTTGCAATTCAAGAGGATGAGGATCCGGAATCTTCATCATGTTGGTGATTTTCTTGAAAGGAGCCGTTCCAGAAACAATGGGCTCTCAGCCAGCCCACAATTAAAAGTCTAAGTGCACATGCCCAGATGGAGATTTCCAATCCTGTCCGAGATAGCAAAAAGTCTCCACACCAAGTGATGAAACCCAGATGACATATTACATAACGTCGTCCTTCTTGAATACATTCATTTCCATGTCAAACATATATCCCTCAACTTTTGACGTGCCCTCGAATGCCAGGTTGACCCATGAAGTAAAAAACTACTCCTGAATGCCACTGTTTCCGCGGCTAAGTGTGCTTGCGTCGAACTTGAGCTGCAACTTCTGACTGCGGAGGCAATTCATTCTGCCGCTGCCTTGTGTCAAAGCTAAAATGCTGTCCTCGTAGCCTCTGTATAGGAGGCAGATGTGGCTAGCGGTTCATCATCGATCATCCCAAACGAAACCAAACTCCCCCAGTGCCTTCTCCAACCCCGTCTCATCGCGTGCTTCATCAGTCTCTGATAGCTCTGATCTCACTACTTTTAATTCCATTCCGGTGACCTCCACAATAGTGAGGGTTGCTTCAAGTATCTTGTGCGTCTGAAGCGAGCGTGCGCCATAGGTCATCCTCAACAGATGTGAAAACTGACGAGGCGATGTGGAGGGGAATTTGGCTGATGATATATGGCAAGAGCAGTGCGCTAACGTCTAGAAGTGGTGAACAGCAAACCACTAATCTTTGGAAGTCTGGCGCCATCTACCAAGCACGAAGCGGTCGAAGAGCCCATACCGCCCCGCGTTGAACCACGAGTCCTGTCGGTGGGTCTTGATGGAGGTGCGAAAATCTGCCAGGATGCCAAGGGATTACGGTACAAAAATCACATTTCAGTCTGACCAGGAAAGCAAAATGAAAGGTATGGAGCAATCTCAAGTCTGGTCTTGCACAAATTACATCAGACGGCCCTGATAGCCATCAAGAAACTTCACCTCGACCACCCCTCGCCCGATCTTCAATCACCACCCAGACGACGGCCCGGACCACGCGAGGAAGACCAACTTGATCCGGTAGCACGCGCTTCACCAGGCGCGCCAAAGGCAACACCGTAGCCGCGTTGCGCTGGAGCGGGGCGTACTCCACCACCTCCAAAGTACTCCTTGACGATCCTGGGCACCTTGACAGGGTTGCTACCACCACCGAACGTCGGCCAGATGCGAGTCAGAAAATCGTAGAGATGGGCGGCGAGAAGACCGGTTCCCTGGTGCATGGCGGCTCCTGGGCCACCCATGACGAATGTGACAAGCAGGAGCAGGTAGGGCAGGTATTTGGCTTGGATAGTGACGACGAAGAATGTGACCATGCGCGTGGCGTTATCCTGGGCGTAAGTGTACGTGATGGCCATGATGAGGGCGTCGAGGAACTTGTAAGCGCCGAGAATGTACCCAGCCAAAGCCTTGAGCCAGGAGTTAGCAATTGGACGTCCAGCTCTTGCATGCAGCGTACGATCGCGACACGGAGGGACATGAGAGGGATATGTAGGGAGCCAAAACCACCTAACGGGATGGAGTGCCCGTCAAGTTTTCTCAACTGACTTTCCCACCATGGCTATACCGCACGCGGACCGTTTGGATTATGCGAATGAATGGCCCGTGTGAAGTGTAGCGGTGATCTCCCTCGATTCCAGGAACCGCTTCAGCTAGAAAATGCTGGGCGGGCAGATATTCGAGGTTTGTAGAAGCAAACAGTACGAAACTAGCGTGTCACAACAGGGAGCAGTGCATGCATAACCACCGCAACGGACTTACCACAATGATAAGGCCATTGAAGACTATGTAGATGAAGAAAGCTCCCGGCTCAGTAAAACGGGGCGATGTCAACTCCAGCTGCGAGCCATACTGATACAAGAAGTATGGATCGAATATGATGCTCATTTGCGGGCCGGTTATGAAGAAGGATGAGACGAGCCTCCATATTTGCGGCGGAAGGGCGAAGAGCTTCTGGGGGATGAAGATCAAGGGCATGAACGGGATAAGACCGCTATAGACGCCGATAGAGGTGAAGAGAGAGCCTATGACGAGCGTTCTGCGCATCAGCATCAGAATCAGTTCGTGCGCAAGTCTGGGGCAAGCTGCAGACGTACCTCGTCACCGGCGGCCAGGAGCGGACAACATCCATGTTGGGCGGTTCTTCGTTAGCAGGCGTGGGCTGAGCTTTGGCAGAGCGAGCGCAGAGGCAAGCGGGCAAGTAATTGTCAAGCCGCGCGCGCGGAATTTGTACGCGGGCTGACTGGAAGCCTGTGGAAGGCAGCAGTTGTTTGTGTTTCGTGGCAGGATGCGGCAAAAGCTGCGCCTCAGGCACAGGCCGGCGGGAATGAAAGGCCGATGGCCGCAGGCGCCGCGGAGCGACAGGGCGCAAAAGCCGCAGTCAAGCGGCCCCGCACAGGGGTCTGCCGCAGCGATGACGGAGGCGGTAACACCCCACCATAGAAATCTTTTGAGTCAACTTGTCAGGCGCGCCCAACGACATCTCATCCAGAAAAATCATCAAAGGTGGGTACTGCTGCTCTCACCATCTATAAAACCTCCAATTCTTGCCGTTTTCTTGTCGCGCTTGCTTTGATCTGTGTTGCGAGCGCAATTGGCCGCTCACGCCCTAGCTACAGAAACCTCGTCTCTTTGAATCTTCGCCAAAATGGACGCCATTCCCCCCGTTACCGGCTCCAGCCAGTCCATCCTGCTCCTCGGCTCCGGCTTTGGTGAGTTGTGATTATGCCGGCAGAAATCGCTTCCTTCTGATTTGGTCTCCAGTGGCGCGTCCCACCGCGGAGATTTTGAGCGAGTCCGGCTTCAAGGTACGATCGGCTTCTCTGTCAATATTCGGTTCACATGCTGACAACAAGTAGGTCACTGTTGGTAAGCTGGTGCATTGCGTGCAAATTGAAGCAACATGCCAACCGTGTCTCTAGCCTGCCGTACCCTTGAGAACGCCAAGAAGTTCTCTGAGGGCATTAAGAACGCCACCCCCATCTCCCTCGACGTCTCTGACGACCAGGCTCTTGACGCCCAGGTCGGCAAGCATGCCCTCGTAAGTGAATTCATCATCAATGCTACCATTCCATATACGTACTAATTTTTGTACAGACCATCTCCCTCATTCCCTACACCCACCACGCCACCGTCATCAAGTCTGCTATCCGTAACGTAAGTCCGAGCTTCTGTCTGGTGCAAATGGAGAAGTGGGTGCTCTGACATCCGAACAGAAGAAGCATGTCGTCACCACCAGCTACGTCTCTCCCGCCATGATGGAGCTGGACGCCGATGCCAAGGCTGCTGGCATTACCGTCATGAACGAGATCGGTCTTGACCCTGGTATTGACCACCTGTACGCCGTCAAGACCATTGATGAGGTGCACAAGGCCGGTGGCAAGATCACCTCTTTCCTCTCCTACTGCGGTGGTCTTCCTGCCCCCGAGAACTCTGACAACCCGCTTGGCTACAAGTTCTCGTGGTCTTCTCGCGGTGTCCTTCTAGCCCTCCGCAACGCCGCCAAGTACTACCAAGACGGCAAGGTTGTTGATGTCAGCTCCAAGGACCTGATGGGCACTGCCAAGCCCTACTTCATCTACCCCGGCTACGCTTTCGTTGCCTACCCGAACCGTGACAGCACCCCCTACAAGGAGCGTTACAGCATCCCCGAGGCCGACACCATCATCCGTGGTACCCTCCGCTTCCAGGGCTTCCCCGAGTTCATCAAGACTCTTGTGGACATCGGCTTCCTTTCCGACGACGAGGTTGACTACCTCAAGCCCGGCAGCACCCCTCTGGCGTGGCGCGAGGTCTTCAAGCGCGTCCTTGGCTCGTCGTCTGACGCCGATACTGACCTCATCTGGGCCATCAGCTCCAAGGCCAGCTTCGCCGACAACGAGGAGAAGACCCGCATCATCAACGGCCTTCGCTGGATCGGCATGTTCAGCCAGGACCCCGTCACTCCCCGTGGCAACCCTCTGGACACCCTCTGCGCCACCCTCGAGAAGAAGATGCAGTACGAGGAGGGTGAGAGGGATATGGTCATGCTCCAGCACAAGTTCGGCATCGAGCACGCCGACGGCACCAAGGAGGTCCGCACCTCAACTCTCGTCGAGTACGGTGCTCCTGAGGGCTCTGGTGGCTACTCTGCCATGGCCAAGCTCGTTGGTGTTCCCTGCGCTGTTGCCGTTAAGCAGGTCCTGAACGGCGCCATCAGCGAGAAGGGTATTCTTGCTCCCATGACCCCTGCTATCAACGACCCGTAAGTCTTCAGTAATCTTAACCTTGAAGAGTCATTTGCTAACATCCGTTGCAGGCTTATCAAGGAGCTCAAGGAGAAGTACGGAATTGAGATGAAGGAGAAGACCATTTCTTAGACTCGAAAAATCCCCAAATGGAAATAGGGCGTATATCAAAAACGGGATAGGTACACAAAATCGTAAGGAATCTGGACATATCATGACGTATGTGTCTTTGAGGTGTTTAATATGCGAATGTCGACCTCGCTGCTGTGAATACTTCCACCTACCGGAAAAGTTTATTCTACTCCCATCGTCCTGCTCACTCACTTCCCCTCTTTGAGCTCTCCCGTCAAGCTGTTGCAGTCCCGAAAGCAGCTGTCGGTCCATCCATCCTCCTTGAATTGACTCCCACCGACACCGAATAGCAGAGCGCCACCCATGGTTTGTCGCTGGGCTCCACTACGGTGAGTTCTGCTCTTCTAGGAGACGTTACGAGACCAAACCAATCGCAGGCTGCTGGGTGGCCCCCGTGGTCTACGAACGTTTAACTCCTTCAGGGCTGAGAACCCACTTTTCCTGGCGCTTCGATCGGTAGCCAAACAAAGAAGTTGAACTTTCTGTTCCGGTCAAGTAGCCTGCATTCGTGGGCTCAGATTCGATTGGATGTAAGTATGGATGCCCGGATGGACCTCGATTTGGGGTTGTTTGTTCCTCACTCGTCATCATTCTCCACTCTCCTGTGGCCCGACAGATTGCTGATGTGATGACTGTTGCTGTTCTTCATCGCCGTTCACTGGGAAGCTGAGATGCTTCCAATCCTCAATCTTCCCGAAAGTCAGCCAATGGTAACTTACGTGGAGATAACATCGACTTACCTCCTCAATAACACTTCGCAGGCGATCCCTGATACTGTCAACCGCATAAGAGCCAAGAAGCAGTCTCAATGGCGGATACGAGCAATGGCCCAACTGCCACACCAATTCAGCGCTCTTGACTGCACTCGTCGGCTGCCGGTCATTCAGCCATTGCACCATACGCTTTGCATGGCCAGCTGGCGCAGTCAGGCCATTGTAAGGCTCTCTAGCTGGCTTAACGAAGAAGTGTCCGTACCGCTTCAGCTTCACTCCCTCCCCGTCCGCGTCATGGTCATCCGGCTCATCCAACCTCACATGCCCCGGTTCTACGAGCGTGGCCTTGATATTGAACGCATCCACCTCGTACAGCATACTCTCAATCAACCCCTCTACCGCATACTTGGTCGCACAATACGGCCCCAACCCCGGCACGCCCAACGCACCCGCGGTACTGCTGAAAATCAGATACCTCCCGTGCTGCTGACTGCGAAACAAGGGCAAGGTGAGCTGCAGTATATGCACCGTCCCGAAGAAGTTGGTCTCGACCTGGGCGCGCAGCTCAGCCTCGTCCTGCTCCTCGCAGGCGCCAATGACGCCGTAGCCGGTGCAGTTGGCGACGATGTCGATGGTGCCCCACTTGCTGATGGCGGCTGAGATGGCGGCGGCGACGGTCTCGCGGGCGCGCACATCGCAAAGCAGGCCGAGGCAGTTGGGGCTCGTCGCCTCCCACCGCTTCATCTGCTCAACCGTGTTCTCTTGCGTCCACCCCACCGCCGCCACCCGGTCGCCGTGGGCCAGCGCCGCGCGCACCAGCGACCGTCCCATGTGGCCCGTCGCCCCGAAAATGATCCATATGGCTTGTTTGGCGGGGTTGCTGTCGCTGGGTGGCTCGCAGGTGGCCGGAAGCTGCAGGCGGGGGTGCCGCGACACGGCGGAGGGGGAGAGGCTGGGGCTGTCGGCGTCGTTGTTCATGGCATAGGCTACCGGAGGGATTGTCCGTTCGAATGGAGCGTGATTTGTCAAGTAAGGAGCGTCAATGGGTGGGTAATGCGAGCGAGCGGAGGTGATAATCTGGGGTCGGGAAGCTTAAGAGCTCGGGGATGCAGAGTGTCTGGTGCGGCACTGGCGTCATTTGCGGAGGATTTGCTGTGTCGCGAGTCAGGAAGCACGTCCTCCATCAGCTCCGCTGCATCTCCAGCATTTTCTTCTCCCAGTCCAATCCCAACATGTTCTCTCGATAGGAACACGCCTTCCTCTCCCCCTCCCAAACAATGGCTGCTGCGACAGGCACGTCCGTTCTCCCACGAGTCCCTCCGCAGAGACTAACTTTGAGCCCCACCAGACGTGCCGACGCCGGCGCCACCACCACCGCAGCCCTCTGGCCTCTCTTTCACCCAGGGCTTCCTCTTGGGCCAGCTCTCCGTCACCCTCCTGATATTCTTCTTCATCAAGTTCTTCATTTTCGGCGAGCCTCCACCAGCCGAAATCCGACACTCCGCACGCGCGGCCGAGCGCCGCGAACGCACTCTCGCCCACCAGCGCAACCTCTCCACCTCATCTTCTCTCCTCCGCCATAAAAGGAGCACGATACTGCGGCCGCCGCCTCCCGTCACCAGCGAAACAATTCTCGCCAAGACGTACTACAATGTCAAAGGCCATCAGCCCGAGAGCTTGGACTGGTTCAACGTGCTGGTCGCGCAGACAATTGCACAGTTGAGAGCAGATGCCCGCCAGGACGACGCGGTACTGACGTCGCTGACAAGCATCCTCAACGGCCCCACGCGCCCGGACTGGTTGGGCGAGATTCGCGTCACCGAGATTGAGCTGGGCGATGAGTTCCCCATCTTCAGCAATTGCAGAGTCATTCCGGTTGAGGATGGCGGGCTGGGACTGGGCAGTCCGAACAAGAGCGAGGGCAGTAGTTCGAATGAGGGGAGGCTGCAGGCGCGGATGGACGTGGATCTGAGTGACGTCATCACGCTTGGTATCGAGACGACTCTCATGCTGAACTGGCCGAGGCCGAGAGTTGCGGTGTTGCCAGTCGCGCTGGCAGTGTCGGTGGTGCGCTTCAGTGGCACGGTAAGTTGCGCTCAGAACGAATCGCCCATGATACGCGTCTTTGCTAAATATAAACCAGCTTTCGCTCTCCTTCATCCCCTCTGCGCAACCATCATCGACGAATGGGGAAGGCAATTCCTCCACTGCCAGCCCTAACTCAACTTCCTCACACACTCCGACAACCCTTGCATTCACCTTTTTGGATGACTACCGCCTCGATCTTTCTGTCCGCTCCCTCCTCGGCAGCCGGTCCCGCCTCCAGGACGTCCCGAAGATCGCCCAGCTGATCGAGAGCCGCCTGCACACGTGGTTCGACGAACGCTGCGTCGAGCCTCGCTTTCAGCAGATCGTGCTCCCCAGTCTCTGGCCGCGTAAGAAGAACACGCGCGGCGGCAACGATGAGGGCAACGGCAGCAATGCCGGCGATGACAGCCGAGAAAGCGACGAGCCGGCCGCCGAATCCCTGGCAGAGAGCATGGAGACGGTAGTAGGCAAGGACCGCGCAAACGGTGCGGCAGCTCAGCCGAGCGGGGGCTCTTCGCGCCCATCCAGTCAGACGAAGCCGCAGCGCCAGTACGCGCCTGGGCCCGCAACGAGTGAATTGGAGGCGCGGATGGCAGTGGAGGGCCAGAAGATGAGGGAAGCGGAGGATAGAGCGGAGAGAGCGGAACGTGCGAGGCAGGGAAGGGAATTGAGGGCTGAAGGGATGAGGTTGAGGCCGAGCCTAGCGCACACCTCGAGTAGGGAGCCGAGTGCAGGAGGGGAGTGGAGGAGCAGGATGCCAGGAGGTATCTCGGGGGTGGGGACGCCTACGGGATAGCTCGAGGATAGGATGAGCATGATGAAAGGAAGCGGCATTTTTGGGGGTTCATTGATTGTTTTTAGCATGGCGTGGCGTTTCTTGGACCTTCTACACCATATACACGACTCATTGGATTCAGCACTGCCAAATATTTTCGGTATGGGGACACCAGGGTGTGCTCTCACGACATCGACCCAGCTCTTCTCACACAGAACCATGTCGTGGCTGTTTCGAGGCCCTCTGCGGGCTCTTGGCTTCGCTCAATACCAGAAGGGTCAGTGTGCTGACGCCTAGAAGCCCAAGGCAACATAGTAGCCGTAGACCCACAGACACTAAGATCGCTTGCCCCAGCTTATGGCCTCCGAAATGCGAGAATTTCAAAGGTAGCGAGTGACTATTGGTGTGTATTCCTTCGCACATGATGACTGCATGGGTGGTGATAGCCGTGAGAAGACCTCTCGTACTGCGTTGACCATTCGATATCTCAGTCTGTACTCATGCGAAGTCCCAAGGCTCCGACTTCGGTTTGCACGCCCGTTGTTTCCCCCTTCAAGAACAATGTCCTAGCTGCTTTCAGCAGCCAAGAGCGAGCTCCAAGCTCCCAAGGCCTTTGGATGCGAAAACAAGTACATGTTTAGTGATTCTACCGGCCGAATTCATTGAACCTAGGTTGCTCTATGTAAGCGCCGTTTATGCAGCGAAACCAGTCCTTTCCAAAGTAGGCTTACTCTCGTACTTCTTAATTTCCGAAAGCGGTAATGCTTCTTTCAGTAGAGAAACGCCGACCCCGGAACGTCGAACCACCCAGCCACAGCAAAAACTTCTAGCTGCAGCACTAGACGCATCTGAAGCGAGACTGGAGACAGAAGTAACGGAATTACCTCTTCTCTTCAGTTGACCGAGGCTTAGATACTGGGTCAGCTATTCCTGATTGGCAGCTATGCGGATCTGCCGTCTCACGTACAATGCGTCAATGTGCCACCATTTTGGAGCCTCAGGTGTGTCAACTGTCATTGTAGTATGCGGCAAATTAACTGATGGTTCCGCCAAACACCATGTGTGTGTGTTATGTGAGATTTTACACCAGTTTGTATCTTCCTTAGATGACGAGCTCTGCCACATGATCTGGTACATGTGCTTCGTACCACCGCACATCTCGAGAAATCTGATAGGACGCCTAGTAAAATACTTCACTGATTACAATACCTATCAACCATTCATAAGTATCTGTGCTTTAATGGTGCGGGATCGAGTTCTACGGGTACGAGTGACCTGGTCCAACACTATCGTATCCGCTCGCTACTATATCACTAAACGGGGTAGATACGACATGACTGCCAAGAGAATATTTAACAGTTCTACTAGTACCAAACGTTTTCCAAGCGATGAATCAACAACGGGGCGGAAACAGAACGTATCCAGTATCACCAACAGGTCCCTGCATCTCACTATCACTGTAGACCTATGGAAGCCAAGACGTCACCTACTGATGGTGCTGAACATGCAAAGCGACAAAGACACAACCAAAGAGAGATGACAAGCTATATAAGCTGAGCTCTCCCTCACTGTAGAATCATCACCAACCAGCTTCATTCACTCATCCACAGTCACTCGTTCAGGGCAACCACACTCTTTTACAGTCATTCGTTCACCACCAAACAACCATGCATTTCAGCAGCCTCTTCGCCCTCGCGGCCGCGGCTTCCTGCGCGGTTGCTGCCCCAGCAGCCGAGCCTGCCACTCAGCTTGAGAAGCGCGCCGTCGTCCCCCACGACTCTCTCTGGCCCATGACCGAGCGTGTCCGCGGCGGTGTCGAGGGTAATGCCATCCGCCGCTACGAGCCGTTCCTCCACATCGCCCATGGCTGTCAGTCTTACACCGCCGTCAACGACCGCGGCGATATCAGGTAAGTCTCGTATCCCCGCCGGGAAGCATACTCAACTGACGGCATTTCACAGCGGCGGCCTCCAGAACACCGGCGGCGCCACTGCCGGCTGCAACGACGACCGCAGGGGCCAGACCTATGCCCGCGGTGGCTGGTACAAGGGCCGCTACGCCATCATGTACTCCTGGTACATGCCCAAGGACCAGATCGTCGATGGTGGCGGCAACGCTGGCCACCGCCACGACTGGGAGAACGTTGTCGTATGTCACGCGTCAATCCTATTCTTTCTCTCTCTCTCTCCAACTGACAATTTCTAACATCTTTCCCGTCCAAACAGATCGTCATCGACAACCCGGCCAACAGCAACCCCAGGGTCTGGGGAGCCGGTGCCTCCGGCCACGGCGGCTACAAGGCGTACGCCACCCCGCAGATGCGCGACGGCAATCGCCTGCAGGTCGAGTACTTCACCAACTTCCCGCAGAACCACCAGGTGCAGTTCAAGACCAGTCCCGGCCGTGACTTCTGGGTAAGTGAAGACAAGAAAACCAACCCCCCACCCACAAACAAAAAAACCCCGGCCCTTCTATAAGACTGGCCTGCTGATGAAGTGAATTTTATAGATGGTCGACTGGGCCGTTCTGCCCGCCCCGGCGAGGGACGCCCTCCAGTCCGCCAACTTCGGCAAGGCCAACGTGCCTTTCAAGAACGGCAACTGGGAGTCCAACTTGGACAAGGTCTACGCCGCTCTCCGCATTTAAGTCTCTTCTCCGGATTTTCCAGCCGTTTGGCCGCTTTGGAGACACTTCCTTCAGTGACTGATTCCCTTGTCACTGGGATGCGTAGTCCGCCTCCTTGTCTTGTTTTGGTAAATCCGAGTCTTGAGTTTCGTCTTTTCTTGATATTTTCTTTTGGGTTTCACTCGCATGTATTGATAGACATTCGCAATAGAGGAGCTTTACACTAAGTCTTGGTTATCCACACTTGAACGTGAAAACTCACTACGGAGACACTATGGCTCTCCCCGGTGGCGATGAGCCTTAGCATCTAACGCTGAGACCGACCAGCATCAGACTGATTTGCAGATCTTTATGAAAAGATAGATTAAGCCTTGGGCCTAAAGTCTGGTAGGTCAGCCTACCTCACTGGCCAGAAATACGTGTTGGATTTGGTTGTTTGACATAACAGGATAACAGAATCGAAAATTTTCACTCGGTAGCCTGTCGGCGGAGTGGAGTTGACTCTGGAAAAGGGGTCAACAACCCTGATACTGAGTACTCCTGCTCATGTATTGCGAGGGGCTTGAAAGGTAGGCAGCAACCAAAGGCCACCAGAACCCGTTAAAGTGCCTCATGCATTTTCCTGTCCCTCGAACAGTGAATTCCATCCACATGCTTGAGCAAAGCCGGCTAAAACTCCGGCCGCCTGTCACAAACCCAGCTCGACCACATTCCCGAGACCTGGGTGGAGCGCTCCCCAATCACCCGTCATTCTATAAAAGCAGCCCAGGTTCTCTCATGAGCTCCTTCCAGCAAATCCGCCGCCATTGTCTACTGCACTCTGGCGGGGTTACGATCGCGCTATGCAATACTTCTTCCTCCTCTCTCCCGCTCTTTAACGACATGGTCTGCTTGTTCACTCCCGCGGGTTACGACTATGTCAACCAGCCCTCAAGCAAGGCCAATTAAACTCACCACCCTAATGATCACCATCGTCCATCAAGCACCGTCACCAGCAACCCACGAAAACGCTGGCCCTATATTCGAAATCCACCACTCGTCACTCCGCATTCGGACGCAGGAACGCCCCAAGGCAAACAAAGTACTTCGTACCAAGCTCCCGGACGGGCGAGCCAGTAGTTCCTTCTTTTCACCCCAGCTGCCAGGCCGCCAGTACCAGGCAGAAGCCCTCGCAAAAGAAGCTTTTTGGTCTCAAAAATCCAATACTCCTTTCCGCCCACGAAGCCCGTGTTCGGATAAGCAAAAAGCCGAGCCTTCCCTCGAAAGAGAGAGATATCCACATATGTGTGTCTGAATATCCTTCGATCAGCCTTGTAAGGCGAACAGGCGCGCGTGTGAGAGGGGGAGGAATGGACCGGTCCGTCCCTCCCTCTCGTATGCGAGGCCCAAGTACGTGTAACTCCTGATCCCTCCCTCCAACAAGACAAGACGCCCCCAGTTTCACATCAGCAGAGACCCGCTCGAAACCCATAATTCTCCCACACAGCACAGCATCCAAGAGCCAAAAAAAAAGGAGAAAGAATAAGAGGCATGCTCGCTTGCTCTGCCAGCCATGATTTTGAACTGCACAATCTACCATCCAACAAATGCATTCACCATCCCGCTTCCCTTCCTCTTCTGTTTTAATCTCCGATGGACTCAAAATAGAAGATTCAAGCGCTGCTCCAAAAAAAAAAAGGGATGTATATGCCACGAGCGCAGTGATATCCAACTCCCACTGGACCAACCAACGGGACACAGGATGCAATGAAAGGTCCCGATTCGCCATGCAAAGGCCGAAACCGACAAAAGCAAAACGCCAAAAAAAGGAGCCCCAAAGAATAGGAATACAAAGCCGAAAAATGCGAGGCAATCCAACACCATATCTATACTTAAATCCCTCCTGTTCCTTCAGACCACGACTCGCTCAAACTGTCCCTCTCGCCTCCTTACGCCTCGGCCCATCATCTGACTCCGCATCCGCATCCGCCGTTAACCTCGCCTCCTCATCGTCGCTGATCAGCCCCTCCAACTCAAATTCCTCGGCATCCCTCAACCTCTGCTCGACGCTGCGCGAGTGCGGGCGCCTAGCGTGGCCGTTGATATGGCCGTTGAGACGGCCCGTCTCCGGGTCAGGCTTGGTGGATTCGGGCCAGGCCCAAGTTGCGTAGATGTGGAGGAGCATATTGACAACTGGTAAGCATCCTTGTTAGTATGTTTCAAGTGTAATTAGAATGCGTGAAAAGGGGGGGAATGACATACAGAGGTAAAGGAGGAATGACATGCTGTATAGGATGAGGACGTAGGAGACGTGGGTGACGTGGGCATCGGAGAGGAGGGCCATTTGCTCTTCAGTGGCACCCATAAATAGGAAGCCGGAGGCGTAGAGGAGCTGTACAAGTTAGTTCCATCTTTCTTACAGTGATAGCAAGAAAGGGACATACGAAAGGAGGGAGATGCTGCCAGCTGCTGATCTCCGTGGGATCGTCGGAAACAGCGTTCTTGTCCTTGAGCACAAAGGCGATTTCAATGATACGCGTGATGCCGGCAGCCATGAGAGTGTAGCCAAAGACGGTGTGGACCATGGTGGAAAGAGGAAGACTCTGCGGGTGGGCGGACATGGCGAAGCCGGTAAGTAGGATAACAATTCCAGGGACCAAGTTCCTCTTAGGCCTGCCATCCCTGCTTCTGCTCAACCAGATACCAACGAGACCAGCGCACCACCAGACGATTCCCATGGAAGTGTGCTGGAGGTCATTGTGCACCCAGGGGCCTCCCCAGCGGTGCTCGGTGAAGGTGTTGACGCAACCCCAAGCCGCAATCACAACCGAGTCGAAGAATTCCTGGCTCCGGCCGGTGCGCTTCAACCAGATCTGTCCAACCAAGAGTAAGATGGTCATGATGATACCGTAGGCGATGAAGGCGCTGCCCATGATAAAGTGGGCCAGACACTGGCCGAGGTGGTCCTCGCGGCAGAATCCGAGCGCAGTGATACCGCCAAAGAGCATCTGAGTCCAAGCAGCGATGGGGATCAGCTTGCCAACGATGCCGTGAGCAATGACGACGTATCTCCTGATCCTGCCGTGAAAGCCCTTCTCGAGGTGCAACTTGAGGTAGACGCCGAAAATAACCTGGGAGAAGACCAGCCACATCAACCACGGCGCGAAGCTGCCGTGGACGCCCGGGGCGAACTGGCGGCCCTTGTGCTTATGTCCAAGAATGTAGCCGAGGATGGCCATGACGGTCGCAACGGATTGGATGGGGAAGTGCCATCGCGAACGTGTTATCTACGGGGCGCGTAAGTGGTGTGCCGAGAGGCAGCAAGAAAGTGTCTGGTGGTGAACGCACGCCCAAAACCATTCCGGTCGGATACAAAACGCCCCAGGCGAGGGATTGGAGTAGAATGTGGATCCATAGTACCGCGTCCTGCGAGATCGGTCAGCAGGCGACCCAGGCGATGGATGGGCGAATACGCACGATGGGGTCGGACGAGGCGTACTGTCCCTCCTCGATGTTATCCATGTGGTGCTCGTGTGCTCTGGTAGTGGCAGCAAGGCAGAGAATTGCCAGGCCGGCGGCGGAGGCCGGCTTATAGGCAGCCGTCATGGTGGGCAGGCTGTTGCGACGGGGATGAAACAGAATGGATTGGCTGGGCGGTGACGGTCCGCGACGGATAGTGCAGCAGCGGTGCCAGGCTCAGGAGGGGCGGTCGGGCGACTCTCGAGTGAGGGAGCGGTGTTTACAGTGAAAGGCACGGAGAACGAGAGAAGACAGAGAGATCAGGACTCCCGCGGTGGAGGGCGGCGCCGGGATGCGGCGGGCGGGCATTGATTGGCATTCGCACACGCAGCCAACGCGCAAGGCGACTTAGTCAGCCCTAGGCCACCCCGGTCGCTGCTGCATCATGCCTGCCTAAAGCGGCCATCACCCGTGCGCTTGGACGCCCACGGTTCTCACGAGCACTCGATCGCGTCGCCCAAAAACCCACAATGGACGCAGCAAAGCAGCAAGCCCATCATGATCAACACGCGCCTGTGGAGCCGGACTCGTCGCCGGGGAATGAAGGAGAAATGCGTGCGCACGGAGACCCGCGCCTGGTACGTTGCAGACCATGTACGCCTATTTATACTTTCCTATCGTGCATAAACTGACCTACTTTGCCTATTCCCCAGCCGAACGCGCAAGCCCGCACGGCCGCGCTCGAGGCCACGCTCGCCGACTTGACCGCGCGGCGTGCCAGCCTACTCAGCAAACTCGCGGCCCTCCCCGCCGTGGCCGAGACGCTTCCGCGTGAGGCCAGTGCGAGTGCGAGTGCCGGCGCCGGCGCCGAATCCTCCGCCGAAAGTGAAAAAGACGCCCTTCTCCGCGCCGCCAGAGCTGTCATCCAGGAGCGCATCCGCCGTCTGAATCAGTACAACGAGATGCGCGACGCCGGCCAGGGTCTGATGGGCATCATCGCCGAGTCCAGGGGCGTGAGGATCAGAGATGTTCAGGAGGAGTTTGACATCTCCGCCAAAGACTAATGAGCCGACAAGCACCGTCTGCAAACTCCCGCAATCGTGCTCCCAACACCGGCACCAGCACCATTGTGTCTACCTACCCGAGCCAAGTCTCGCGAAGCGCCTTTGACGTTCGTCGCCCTCCTAATCATGGTTTGAGCGATCGTAGATGCCTCTGCCAGGCTCATTGCTGATTATGAAGCGCCACGGTGGTAAAGACCGTGTCAGCTACGGAGGGACTAGGTCGTGCACGAGGCTGGACAAGGAGGCGCTAGGCCACGCACGAGGCTTAAAAAGGTGGGGGAAAGCGCTACTGTTAACTGCGAACAGAACAGAGCATGAGAAAATGAAGTAGAAGCTCTTGATTTCCTTTGTAATTTCTCAATGATTCCCTTCTATCGCTATGCCGAAATCAACCCAGCCAAAGCATGCAAATAGAACCATGTGCAATAATCTCGACTCATCGTGAGTCTAATGGACGCCAAGCATATGCCTTTGCCTCAAATTTGGAACCCAAAAACGCCTCGCTGCAACCTGTACAAAAAAGCGAAATTCCGACCGACGAGCCGAGGCCGAGCCGTGAAGAGAAGATTTGGAGAAAGAGCCGAAGCCATGCAAGCCAGCAGACACAAAAGGAAGGATGGAAAAAATTCACCGGTCAGGAGCAGGGTGTCAGGCCTTCTTAGTGCCCTTTTCATCGTCGCTTGCAGACTCGTCCTCATCCATGTCTTCATCATCCTCATCGAAATCCTCGCCGTCAAAGTCGCCCATGTCGGAGTCGGAGGCGCCAAAATCCGAGTCGGCATCGCTGTCCTCCCACTCCATGTAGATGTCGTCGTTCTTCTTCGTCTTGAAGGCATCCTCGTGGGTGGGCATGACGTAATCATCGGGAATGTCCTGCTTGCTGATGTCCAGATCCCGCTTGACCAGCTCCTTGTACTTGGCGGGATCCTTGCGCAACATAACACCGGCGTCGACGTTGGCGGGAGAAGAGGGCTCGGCATCGTCAAGGAGCGACAGGATGGAGAGGAGGACGGACTCGACGCGTTGAGCGGGCGACCAGCGCTCCGAGGCAAGCTCGCCCGACATCTCGTCCTCGCCCGGGGGGTGCAGGATGGAGATGCACAGACGGCCATCAGGATACACGTTCGGGTGCCAGAGCGGACGCATGAACTTGAAGTCTGGTTCCGTCAGTCCGGAGCTGGAGGGGGGTGAGCGAGGGGCGCGAGGGGCGGCTGACCTGGAGGGCTGAAGGGGTAGTTCTTGGGGAAGGTCATCTTGGCCTTGAAGTAGCCGCCGTAGTAGATGGAGTCGGGGTTGAGGACGATCAGCGCGACATCCCATTCGAATATGTTCTCATTGACGAGCTGCGAAAGGGGCCGGTCAGCATGCAGGCGGGCAGAGGGCGGTCGGCGGAGTGAGGCGGAGTAGCAGGCCCATGGCGAGCTGGGGGGCGGCAGGCGTGCGCCAGGCACGGCGGCGAGCACTCGGGGTGAGGGCAGCGATAAGGGCTCCTCCTTACCTCGATGTTGGTCCATGACTCCTGGGAGAGGGCCTTGTACTCGTTCATCAACACGCGCTCGGCCATGGCGAAGAACAGCGGACGGGTGGGCGTGGTGAGGGGAGGCGGCGGGGTGGGCTGAGCGAGGGAGGACAGGAGGGCGCAGGGGAAGAAGTAGTCGAGGGCTGGGTTGTGACCGGCGGGCGTGACCCAGCAAGGTACGGTGCTGTTCCGCAATCGTCAGGCGGCGGCGGCGGCGGCGAGGTCGAGGCGCATAAGGCTGACGGCAACAGCGGTCCGAAGCCGGCTAGCCTGCGCGCGGGCGGATCTGCGAGCCTGCGAGATCTTTCTTACCCCCCGACCGCGCCCGACCGCGCCCGACCGCCACGGCCTCTGGAAGCGCGACGGGCGCAGAGCTTTTTCGCGCCGTCCAAGGCCTTCCAGCACCATCGTCGCGCCCAGCTAGGCGCCCGCAGCCGCCCGGGCCTCATCCGCTGCGGGCCCTGGTCGCGCTAGAGAAGCAGCCTCGGATGCTGTGCAGGCGGCAAAGACGCATGATGATGATGCGATGCGGCAAGAACTCCGCAAGGGTCCGCCTCGAGGTGGTGTTGATGAGTGCTGCGTCCGAGTCTTGCAGCCGACGAGCCTTTTCAGCCCTCTCGCTTACACCGCCTCCGCCCTGCGCGGCCGCATTCCAGCTGCCAAATCTCCACCCTCAGGAATCCTCTCAGGACCGCGTCCACTCTCTCATCAGTCCGTATGGCCGCCATTTCAATACGTGCCTTATCGTCCTGGCTCAATTCGGCCACACCCGGATTTGTTTGCTGATGCTCACATTGTTCATCTTACTTTGAGTATCTCTTTGTATTTGCAGAAGCCTAGCTGACTCCCGCATTCTGTCGAACCAACTTACCTTTTTTTTTTTTTTTTTTAAGCGCGAATATTCGGGCGACCTACCTAGCTCCGTCTTTCCTTTTCAAAGTCTGTCTTCTTTTCAGTCCTTACCTCTCCCCTTCCCCAATTAGGAGAAAGCAGCAGAAAATTGGAGAGGAAGAACCCCCCACCCCGCCGCAATGCCTCCTTAAGAGCACCCTTGAAAGAAGTGCGACCGAGGGTCAGCCAATCTAGTTTTCAGGCCACTGGATGTAGTCCCTCCAATCATCGGTCTTCTTGTTGAACTCACCGGTCTGCGGATCGTACTGGTAGAAGCCCCAGCGCGTCTTCTCCTGGCGGAATTCTCCAGCAACCTCCTCCTCCTTCGACGGGCCTGTCGCCAGCGTGCTCTCGGGCGTCCAGAACCGCCAGCCACTCTGGTCCTCACGGTAAGCCCAGCGCTCGTGGTAGTTGATGCCGTTGCGCTTGTACGCCACGTTGGCGTACTTGACGCCGTCGTTTGCGCCTCCCCCAGTAGTGCCCAGGGTGTTCGGGTTGTTGGAGTGCTGCGGCTTTGCGTTGGAGCTAGACATTCTGGGTGGTTGTGCCAGTGTGGTTCGGTGATTTGCTTGGCTTCTGGGGGGAGGTACCGAAGGTCTTAAATGTCACGATGGCGCGCTGATTTGTTAATGGACTGTTGCATTATCCGCTGAGTGTGCATTGTCTGGCAACTTCCAGGACGCAACGCTCGACGTTACTGTTCGGGAGCCCCATTGTTTAATGAGGATGTCCATAAGCACATAAGGGTTGATACTGGATTCGCATCAAGCTCCTAAGCTTCATGACTGCTGCAGTGAACGAGTGCACTACGGAAATACACCCACAGTGCAGGAATGCACGTGGGGTACAGTACGTAGGCACCTGGAGTGGAGACATTTGTTGGATGTGGAAGTTCAATGCACTCAAGTGCTCGAGCCACTTCCATCCAGATAAATGTTTCACCTCGGGATGTAACATAGCATATACATATAAAACATGTCTCTCATCATCCTGTGCTCTACCGAACCTCTGTGTTGAAGAAGCCGAGGTATTTAGCGTAATGATTTTCTATTGAGGTGGATACAGTGCTATCATACTGTACCAGAATCCAACCACCAAACGCTCCCAATCACTTGTTTGTCAGGTGACAACCCCGATACCACTCGTGAAGTTCACGCTGCCAGACTGTTCAAGGCAAGTAGCTAGCAACGAGGCACAACCTCAACAATACAATCATCATACGGACTGCGATCCACTTCCTTTCGGGCTCGCATCCCACCAATGCTCTCAGGCCAAGTACTGCTCTATCAAGCCACAACAGCATATTTCAGGCAGGCAAATTAGACGGCTCACGGCTAAACCTAGAAATAGCCGCAAAATAAGGCCGTCCTCACCATGCCCAAGGAGGATGCGGTCCCGGCATCCACGGAGGTGGCTCATCGTAGCCCCACGGAGGCGGAGGTGGCTCACCGGGGCCCCATGGAGGCGGAGGTGGCGGGCCCCAGTAAGGCGGGCCTCCGTCGTAGGAATCGGAACTGTCATCGTCGGAAGAGTCGGTATCATGGCGAGGGCGGTGCTTGCGGTGCTTGCGGTGCCTCTTTGACCCATACTCGGGCTTGGGCTCAGGCTTTCCTTGGGGGGTTTTACGTGGTTTGCTGCATGCACTGCCCATTTTTGGCTGATTTTACTTTATAGAAGTTACTGCTTTCAGTAAGGCCCTACTAGCAAGGTTTTCGGTAGCTTCCTGCTTTCAAATACGCGCTCAGGCTGCTAGAGCAGTGTTGTTTTCAGTGAACATTGTGGTTTGGCCGACGGTGCAATGGCGTACGGTAGCTGTTTAAGTATCACCACGCTACGCGAGTAAGCTTGCCGCGTGATATAGGAGTTTTGAGAGCTGTAAGGACACGCTCAATAGGCTATAATGTTGAAGAACTTGGTATGTCTGCTGCGCACGCGTTCTGAAGTTCTTTCTCAGAGGGCCCATCAAGTGTACGCAGAGGGTCGGCAGACTGCCACCGGACACCGGAGTGCGCCGACATTTGTATTCAAGAGAGCTCTCAGAATGCACCATATCACATACGCGGAATCGAGATTGTAGTCAAACTGTTTTATCAAGTCAGAATCTGACAAGCGCATAGTCAAGCTATGGGCCGCTTGAAGACCACGGATCCTTTCGCTCTCGAGGCTACAGACACATAGCGAACAAAGTAAATCAGCAGACACAGGAACAATTAACGCATGATTTCAGAGAAGGGACAGTTTGTTAAAAGGAAATTGCGTGAAGTGGGCAATACAACTCCTGCCGCATGAGTCGTTTGGCGTTCAGAGCTACTTCTACAGTAAGACAACCATGACATAGGAAATCAATGCACGGTTTCGGCAATCATCCGAATGCAAATATAATTTTGTCAGTCGGTTATATCCATTCGATGCTTGCTTCAACTCTATTGGCGCATGTCTTACCTTGTACAAAGCTCAGTGGGCTTCTTGCTGAGCATATCAGGCGCAGCGTGCTAACTATTGCTACGACAATGATTGGCTCACAGAAAAGTCCCAATTAAGCTTGATCTGTATGAATCACTGCAGTAGCTGCTGATGAGCAAGCTCGGGCCCCGAATATATTACTAAAACCTGCGCTTACCAAAACGCACCCTTCGCGTGCCCCCACTAGAGCCTCCGCGATCTCCAGCAGAGTCATCACGGTAGCCTCCACTCTCTCCAGCTGAGCCGTCATGATAACCATCATAACCACGAGGATAGTTTTCACTACCATGAACACCCTCATATATTCCCGAGAAGCGCGGGGAAACCGGCGGCGGCACCCATTCTTCAACTTATAGTCCCTTCTCGCCGCAAATGCCACTGCACTTGTTTCCCATGTTTTTAGATATTTGGAGTGAGTCCGCATTTAGGTAAGAGGCTGGTACATCAGTCTGCGCTCTCAGTATGGCTGCCTACCCTGCTTAGAAGATAAAATTGCGAGGAAACGACTGGAGATTTCGGAGTGGAAGTAAGACGAAGACCCCTTAAAATAATTCTGTCTATAAAAAAAAAAGGGAATAAAAAGTGCGGCATACCTCGTGCCCACTTTTCCCTCTCTCCTTTGATGATTACGGGGCTTGATAGACCCAGGAAAACAGCACCGAAGTCCAAGTCAGCAGCTTCTATACACGGACAAAGGCCACGCACATAGAACTTCCACCCGCCGACAGGGTCGAGTATCACTGGAAAGCATGTGACGCAAAATTCGGTCAAATATTCGAAAGCTCCATTTGACCAAATCCCTAATCTCAAGTGCACCGTCGCTAGGAACTCCAGTCTATGTGCCCGCACTCTCCCCCGCACTCCTCCAACGAACGTGCCCTAAGATGAGCTCACACCTTATGCGGCTCGACCACATCCCCGACCCGCTGATTGCCCAACGCGTCATGCTCCTCATCCCACTTGGCCAGCTCGGCCTTCGGCACCTTGACCAACTGATGCGTGATCGCGCCATCCGGCAGCTGCAGGACCCTCTGCCGCATCTCATACCCACCGAACCGCGGCAGCAGGTAGATCCAGACGTAGTAGTAGACGCCGCAGACGAGGATGATGCCGATGCCGACGACGCAGTAGGTGGCGTACCAGAAGGAGACGTCGCCGCCGGTGGCGCCGCCCTCGGGCGGGTACCACGGCATGACGAGCAAGAATACCTTGACGAGCAGATAGAAGATGATGGCGGCGTCCCAGCAGCGGAACTCGCTGCGGCCGACGCCGATGCGGGCGCGCTGCCGGCGGATCAGGTAGATACCGGCGGTCATGCAGAAGAGGAAGACCGAATCTGGGTAGGATTGGAGGTCGACAACTGCAGTAGGGGGGAGAGAGGGTTAGTAGTGAATGCGAATAGGGAGAGGGGGCGGGTGGAAGGAGACAAAGTGGGACGAAAGGGGCGGAGCGGGGCTGGGACGTACCGAAGTTGAAGGCATCGCCTGCGGGCGGCGCTAGGATCATGAGAACCGTCATGCCCCATTTGAGCAGGTACGGGCCGATGGGCGTGCCGAAGGGGCGGGTGCTGGCCCAGAAGGCGGGGAAAGGGAGGACGCCCTGGCGGCCGACCTCGCGGATGACGCGGGACTGGCCGATGAGGACGGAGACGAGGTTGCCGAAGGCAGACAGGACGACCAGGATGTTCAGGCCCTTGGCCGCCTTTTCGCCAAAGATTGCAGTGAAGAACAGTGAAGCGGCAACTTGCTCGGATTCGAGGATGTCTGCTTTGGGGACTAGAGTAGGCGTAGTGTAAGTAAAGGGATGCATCGAGGGAAAGCTGCCATCAGAGCTACACTATTGAAAAACAATAGGGAGTAGCCAAATTTTAGCACCTACCGGCAGCAAAGTATGCAACGTTGCATAAAATGTAGAGGATCGCAACTATGAGAAGCGATGCGGGCGCAGACTTCTTGATAGTCTTGACGGGATCCTTGATCTCATTCATGACGTTGAAAGCATTCTGAAATCCGGAGTAGGCAAAGGTGATCTTCACCAGTGCATTGGCGAGACCATTGCCGTTATTTGTTGTTCCGGCGAAAGAGTCCCGGAAATTGATCTTGGGATCGGCGACGGAGGTGTGACCGCCCAAGCAAACCAGACCGGTTATACTGATACTGTTTACTGGGTCAGTGTCCTGTTTCTAGAGACATGTCGGTACAACAGCAGGCAAAACCTACAATACGAGGGTCATGACTTTGATGAAGCCTATTATATCTGACAGCCAAAGAGCCAGTCTGTTGTTGGCGATGAGAACTGCAAGTAAAATTAGGTGTTGTCCGCTCATTCAGAGACTGAGAACCACTTACGAATAACAGCGAGGGTGTAACCTGCAACAGCTATTCCTTTCAACTCCCAGTCTGTGCCTTCACGATCAGTCATCCTGAAGATATACTGTGCCAGCACTACGCAGTGGTTGTCAGTATTTCCACAGTGAAAACCCAGGGACAGCTGAAAGCCTACCAACGGCATTGCTGCTACTGAAGGACAGAATCACAGTCTGTACTGCGAATGCAACCGGGAAAAAGTACTTCGGGCGCGGATAAGCTTGTTCTAGGTAGACGACTTCGGCGCCAGACCGGGCGGGAAAGTAGGATGCCAGTTCAAGGTAGACACCCAGGGCGCAGCAGGAGATGATGAAGCCGATGACCCAATACATCAAACTTAGTCCAACTGAGCCAGTTCCCGACAGAATCGAGGCCGCTGAAAAGTTCGGTCAGCCATTATTCGATGCGATAGAAGCCATTTCCTGAGAATAGGCGCGCACTGGGGAAAAAGTGAGAGGGTGGAATGGCTTCAGCGCAATTCCGCGTATGTATGCGGAAAAGGCGGGGCTGGAAAAGTAGTGTGCATATGTAACCTTAGGGTTATAGGAGCGTACATGCATCTCAATCCTGCCAGACGCTCGTGCGTGCTCTCACGGCCATGATCAAGGGAAAACACGAATTTGGCGTTGACAGGCTAGAAGCGACTGGGATACTCACGTGTGGAGAAAACACCAGTACCAATCATCTGACCGATGTTCAAGAAGATAATGGTGAACCATTTGACCTTGTAGCCGAGGGGCGACTGAGCCTCGACAGGCGCACCCGAAGCTTCTTGGTAGGTTGGAAGCGAGCCATTGCCGCCCTGTTCGGCAATGTACTCGAGACTGCCCGTCTTGACGGCATTGGAATCTCCAGAGGGTGATGCGACGCGCTCGTGGATTTGTTTGCTGTCCGTACTCTGGCGGAAGGACACCATGACTGGTCGTTTGGGACTCGTATGTGGGTCTTTTCCTTTGGATGCGGCGGTGGGGTAGGAAAACTGACGGTTGGTTGCACGCGTACGACAGAAGTCTGCGGGATAACAACGAGCTGGCCGCGCCGGGAAGGGGATAATCACTGAGCGAGGTGGAGGCAGGGCATCACGATTGTCGGCCGGGCCGGGAGTCGGAGAGTAGCAGAGACGTGCCAGATTAAATGTGCGATCAGCTATCAAGGTCACATCGAGCCCAAGGAGGCAGCTTGGCCCGGTGTGTGCGATCTCGAGAGGCATGGCGAGAACTGGGGTGGGTGTTATCATGCAATGCCTATTCTGGATGACGCCATTGGCTAACGAGCGGGGATGCAACGCTGAAAGAATTGTTGTAAACAACGCTTCAGTACGCCAAGTCTGGCCTATCCTGCTATGCGGAGGGCCCCCATGCTATTGCGCCAGAGAATCCCTGTCGGTGAGAATCGCAGAGGGGCCGCGGTGGTTGGTGGTCGACTAGCCACAACGTGCACTGGCTTACGGACCACCCGCGCCCTCCCGCCCAGGGTCTTGGGCGCCCTTGGCACCTGCGGAATGCCGTTAAGTCTGTTCTCGTGCCTGTTCTTGGGTTATGGGGCGTTTCTCACGACAGGTGATGTGTAGTCGCAGGGAGAGAACCCAAGAATCCTGCTGGTGTTTGCCTCACCCGCAGCGTGCATTCCTCTGGCTCCGATAGCCCATTGACAACCCTGGCTGTAGCTCCTGCGCCACCCAGACTGTCGGTAACTCCCTGTTCAGCCTCGGAACACTACCTTCCACGTCAAACAGAAGCGAGAGACGCGGACAAGGCCCGCTGTTATCATGCTAAGAGCGGAACGACCGAGATCAGCTTGGAAAGCAAAGCATCGGCATCTGCACAAGGCTTTGTCCAGAAGCCGCCGCAAAAATCACGCCTTCCATTGGCCGGTTTGCGTGTACGGAAGACACCATCTATTCGGATCTGGCCGAGCAACGACCTCGAGGTTGGCGCTACTGAGGTATGCGGCAAGTGGGGAGACCATGCGGCACAGCGGCTTCGTTGAAGGGCAGCGGCTTTGGCCGTTGCCTCCCATCCAGGCCCAAGCACGCCTGAAGATTCCGCCCTAAGCAAAATTTAGGTTCGATTGCAACATCTCGTATCGACGAACCAGAAACAGACCCTGTCATGCGGTCGGCGACCAGCTTGCTCTGTGGCGCAAGACTGAGTAGTGATGTGGTTCCGCCGGAGAAAATAAACCTGTCAACCGGGGCATTGCAACTGATTTACCGGCACGTACGACGCTGGCCGCAGGATTAACAGGATGTCTAGTCGGCGCCACGAAACCGGAAAGGATGGTGTAGATGGGGCAGACATCGGATCTGGCCAGGGTGTCTGGCTGGGGAATGGAATGGACCGGGAAGCGGTATACGGGTGCAACGGAGCTGTGAGATACCGCCATGAATCTCGAATGCAAACTCTTAATGGCCTCTCTTAAAATCAGATATATTGAGCAGACTCTAGACACGCAATCGACTGCTCCTCTGGCTATATGTTAGTGTCGCATAACGAGTGAGCAGGAAAATTCTCCGGGAGCACGCACCAGTAATCGACCCCGAGGATTTTACAGCGGGCGTGTTTTTAGTCTGACGCCGACTGGCTGCGCGTCACCCATGCCTTCCAAGTCATGGGGATTAAGTGGAGAGTCCGCGATTGACGTTGCCTGGTGCCTGTTTCCCCTGCGTTCTCCCTCCCATGTCCAAGGATGAGGAGCTTCTAACCAGAAATCTGCCCTTCAAGTGGGCAGGAACTGACTGTCTCCTTGCCCTCTCCTCAACACGGGCTGCACCTAGATCCACACGCTTGGACCAGGCCGATTGAAGACGAGAAAAACTTAATATTCAAAACACAATGAAGATACTTGCCTGGACGAGCTCTTTATGGCTGCTTCTTCGATTAGACATTGCGATGCTTCCAACCGTGGTATATCTGTACTCCGAACTACCAACCCCTGCCCTCCAATCCAATGAAATAAACACCTGATTCCCGATACCAACTGCTCCTGACTCCCAAAATATGTAAGCATTGACTTTGCCGAAGGCTGGTCGCCGACCACATCCACGCAACAAATCATCTCATCGTTACTACAGTCGCTTTCGCATTCTCTTTCCCCATCTCCCGCTCACGTTTCTTCTGCATTATGCGCTCTTTTGCAAGCTTCTTGCGCATCTCCTCGGGAGTGAGATTCTCAGGCGTCGTGCTGGTCCGGTCTGAACTGGGCGCATTGGACAAGGGTTTGAGATGCCGATCGCTCTTCACTCGTCGAGGAGCAACTTTGTCTTCAGCCTCAACTGACGATACAGCTCTGGTGCCTGCTGAAGCCTTCACCGGCGAATCGAAGCTATATGGTTTCACTTCCACAATCGAATCGCCATTGGCCATCCAAGGGTCTTCAACGGCTGAAGCGCTTGCCGTTTTCCCATGTGAGCGGGAAGTCGACGGCTTGTCTGATCGATTGCCGGTGGTTGAACGTCGCGGTCGCCTCGGTGAAGCAGATGGTTGGCTCTGCGACTCGGGTGGTGGTACCAACAGCGTTTCCCTAGTCTTTGGTCTTTGCTCACTCGGCGAAGGGTCTTTCTGCTTGGGGACATCGAAACGAGCACGCTCGTTGACGGGTGTGGCGTCAAGCGAGTAGTAACTTGCTTGCTGCGGGTCCAGCATCATCTTGTCGAATTCCATTTCCAGCTCGGTCTTGGGCAAACTGTGGTCGGCGGGCGTATCAGGTACAGATTTGCCTTCGAAGACGGCCAAACGCTGCTTCAGCATGGCGATCTCGGTGCTTGACTTCAGGTTCTCGGCCATGGCCTGCCTTAGACGTTCCTTGTAGTCCTTGTTCTTAGCTTCCAGTTCCTTCTCGCGCTGCAAGTGACGCTTCCGCTCCACTTCTAGCTGCTCTTTCAACTCAAGGGCCTCGTTATCCTTCTTCCTAGCGTATTCTTTCGCGATCTGCTGCTTCTTGATGATCTTGCGAGCTTCCTTCTCACTCTGGAAGGCAAACGCCATGTACTGTTCCTTCCAATACCTGCCCGACTCAGAGCGAGGTTCCATGACGTCAATTGTAACGTCGCCGTCATCTCTGGCCCGTGGCTTGGGCCTAGGGGCTTGTTCCGTTTTCGCCTCGGCACGTTTGGATGAGTCTCGGGCTTCGTATAGCTTCGCGGTGAGCTTCGAGCTTGAACTGGGCCTGTCCTCCGGCTCGTCGGAAAGAGGCTCGACCTTGGGAGTCCATGGACTCGGGAACTTCCCGGGACAGTCGTTTGGTATGCCGCTTCTGCCCCCTTTCTTGGCTTCGTTGTCAACAACATGAGCGCCGAACGAAACGGTCTTGCGATCCTTTACGGTGCCGGGGGTTGAGAGGATGCCACCGGCACGGCGAGGCCCGCCTAAGTCAATGGCATTGTCCTTGGAGATAGGCTTGTCGAACAAGAGCGGGCGCGAGGTGGTGGCAGCGGCAGTCTTGGATTCCACTCTCACAGGCTTGACGGTCTCGGGGGGAGCGGGAGTGCCGAAGATGGCATGTTTAATGGCGCGGGCGGCGAAGACTGGAGCAGGGGTCTCTGGAGGCTCGAGCTGGGTGTTGTCGCCTGGTTCTGGGTTCATTGTGTCAATGACATGGTGGAACAGACAAAAAGACTGGCGAACCTTGAGAGGTTGGAGGGTCGCGCGAGCCAGTCCACCAGGATAGCATGGTTGCAGGTGGCAGGCGCAAGCGGATGGCAGATAAGAGAGAGTCTAGAGAAGGCACAAAAGGGTTGGCATCGGGCGGGGCAGTTGCGCGCACAGCAGGGTGGAGGGAAGCGCGAGGGTTGGGGTGTCGCGTCCGTGTTGTTGACAGCCAAAACAGAGGCCAAGAGCACTGGCGCAGCGAGCAGGGATCCACGAGTGAGGGGCCGCTGCACTGTTCACCGCCCCCGCTATCGATAAGCCGCCCTGTGACTGACGAGGGTCTGTCGCGCGTGCCAGCCTTCCCCATCGTCCTCTTCTGTCTTTTCCACCCACCAGCGCCTCCATCCATACACCCATTCTCCCCCTCAGTCATGATCTCCACCGTGTAAAGGGCTGCAGCTTCGGCTGCACTCTCTAGGTCCCCGCCAACTACGACCTACGTCTCGCTCCTTTGACACCGCCCGCCATGGCCCCGACCAAATCCCCGCGGAAGAAGATCGTGAACCCCAAGACTCCAACCAAAGCGAATGGCGCTGCTACCCTCCGGGCCTCCCCCGCGACGGGACCAGACTTCCTCGATCCTGCCGCCCCCGCCGCATCCCCTGCAATGGCCAACTACGCTCAGGCCCAGGCCGACGAGATCGAAGCCTTGAAGGCCATCTACATGGACGACTACGAGGATGTCGAGATCAAGGGTGCCTGGAGCAAGACCTCTGATCGCGCCTTCAGGCTCTCCCTCAAAGCCTCGTCCAATCCCGGTATCAACGCTCTGCTGTCAGTCCACCTCACTGCCACCTATCCTAAAACAGCCCCGCTGTTGAAGCTCGAGTCCACCAATGGGCTGCGCACCAAGACCAAGAACCGCTTGGAGAAGCTGATAGAGGCCAAGCCCAAGGAGTATCTCGGCGAAGTCATGATCCATGAGATTGCCAGTGAGATTCTGGATGTTCTCGAGGATGCCGTCGTCGATCGCCAAGAAGACGAAGCAATGCCGAGTCTGAAGGAGGAGCGCGCTGTACATGAAGCTGCCGCAGAGGAGCTTGCCAGGAAGCAGGAGGAAGAGAAGAAGAGGAAACTAGAAGAAGAGCAGGCCGAAGAAGACCGCATTTTCATGCATATGGTCGACCAGGAAAAGAGGAGGCAAGAGGAGCAGAAGAGGAAGAGCAGGGTAACCGCTACTGCTGTTGTTGGCCCCAGCTTGATTCATGGTACGTCCCGCCGCATATTCTTGCCTCCTACCGCCATGTTGATTCTTGCAGAGCTTGAGAAGAGTCCCATGCGGTTAATTCGACGAGGGCCTGTCACTGAGGTATACGCTGCTATACACCAGTCAAGTTCGTTCGCTCTTAAGAAAGCCAAAGTCAAAGCCGAAAAACATCCTGTTCGCGTCAAAAAACTTGTCGAGGAATTTGACCAGGCAATGGAAGACTTGCGAACCGTTTCGCACGAGAACGTCATCACCATCCTCGACTTCAGGATTGATAGAGCCCCGGAGGGCGCAGAGTGGAACATCTGCATCCTGTCAGATTTTGCCGACAAAGGTTCTCTCACCGACTTGTTCCGGATAGTTGACGCTTTCTCTGCTGACAGGGTCCGCTCTTGGACCATTGACCTTCTGCAAGGGCTGGACTATCTGCATCGCAGTGGTGTCATCCACAAGAGAGTGCATCCTGGCAATGTGCTGTTTTGTGAGCCGGCTGATGGTGGTGCTTTGTATGTCAAGTTGGCAGATGGCGGTTTCCAGGATTGTCTCCACAACGCCATCGACGCTGCCAGGGGGGCTGAAAAGGCAGAGTCAGCAAGGTCTGCCTATTGGACAGCCCCCGAGCTTCAGGATGGATCAGGCAGACCTTCGAGGAAGACAGACATCTGGGATCTAGGCATTGTTTTCCTGCAAATGCTGTTCGGTCTAGATACGCCTCAGAAATACAGCTCTCCAGGCTCGCTCATGGAGGACGTGGAAGTCTCTGCACCACTTGAGGAGATGATTCGCAAGTTCTTCAAGCCAGACCCGAAGAAGCGGCCTTCCGCCTTCGAGCTCATGCCATCAGAGTTCCTGCGCACTGATGCACCTGTGTATTCATCCTTGCCTTCTTCGCCCTCGCGAATACGCTTGCATTCCACCAGTAGTTCGATACCAATCGGTGGGCGCCGGCTACGTCGCGAATCCTCCAGCTATGAAGGAAGTTACGGCAACGGGCCTTTCTCTCGTTATGCCAGCGATTGGGTCGAACTGGGGCGTCTTGGGCGTGGAGGGTACGGAGAAGTTGTCAAAGCTCGCAACAAGCTCGATGGAGGCGTTTATGCCATCAAAAAGATCAGGCAGAATGCTGCTTCAGCCCTGTCTGACGTCCTCTCGGAAGTCATGCTACTTTCCAAGATGAACCATCCATACGTCGTGCGATACTATTCCGCATGGCCCGAAAATGATTACGCAAATGCTGTTGACACTGGTACGTGCCGCTCTTCCACCCATATACTTGTTAGTGCCCCAAAGTTCTGCGTTCTCCGCGGACCGCAGGTAGACTTCTGCCATGCTATGATTTTAGAGAGATGGTAATTGGTTTCGCGCGCTGACCTCATTCGGCAGAGACCGAAACCGAATCCGTCGTAGTTACTGAAGATACTGTCTCACAAAGCGGACCGAATATCGAATTCACGCGTAGCAATACCGGAGGCCTTGATTTCATCAGCTCTAGTATAAACATCGAATTTGGCGATGATTCCGATTATGCAGATGACGATTCTGAAGACGAAAGCTTTGATGACGCTAGTGAAAGCGGCACTGGTACTGCCGAGACCAAGTCACCACTTAAGCTAAAGCGTACAACATCAGGTTCGAGATCTCGCCCAATCCGTACGACTCTGTACATCCAGATGGAATTCTGCGAGCGCCAGACCCTCCGTGACTTGATCCACCATGGCCTCTACGATGATTCCAACCAGTGCTGGCGCCTCCTCCGACAGATAGTCGAAGGCCTTGTTCACATACATAGCCATGGAGTTATACACAGAGACCTGAAGCCGGACAACATCTTCATTGATACTGCCAACAACCCTCGTATCGGCGACTTCGGCCTGGCCACTAGCGGACAATATCAGATAGCTGACAAGGCTGCTGCAACTGGCAGCATTGCCAGCAATGCCCAGGGAGAACAAACTCGCAGCGTCGGTACCACCTTTTACGTCGCTCCAGAGCTCAAATCCGGAGTCGGTGGGACGTACGATAACAAGGTCGACATGTACTCTCTTGGCATAATTTTCTTCGAAATGTGCTATCCTCTGAAGACTGGCGCAGAAAGAGCAGAGGTGATTACGCAGCTTCGCAAGAAAGATCACACTCTACCTTCAGTGTTCCACTCAGAGAGAGCTTTGCAAGGGGAAATAATCCTATCGCTGATCAATCACCGCCCAAGTGAACGTCCCAGCAGTAAAAAGCTCCTACATGAGGGGAAGATTCCACATGAGATTGGAGACGAGACGGTTCGTCTGGCGCTCGAGGGTCTATCGGACCCCAAGTCTCCGTATTACCACAAGATGCTCTCTGCTTTGTTCGCTGAAGGCGCCAACAAGCAGTTGCAGGTTAAAGACTTCACGTGGGACCTCAATGCATCGAACGGTCCTCATGAGCAAAAGGCCAGCACCCTGGTTTTGCAAGATTTAGTCGAAGACAAACTTGGTGTGGTCTTCCGAAGACACGGAGCAGTCAAGACTAGAAGGCAGCTTCTTTTCCCCAAATCAGCTCACTATGAAGAGCAGAATGTTGTCAAGCTCTTTGATGCTTCTGGAACTCTTGTCCAGTTGCCTTACGACTTTACTCTACCTTACGCCCGTACGATTGCAAGACAACCCCCGCCAGTGGAGAAGACCTACACCATCGGACAGGTCTACCGTGATGCGCTCACAGGAGGAGCTCCGCGCAGTAATGGAGAAGCTGATTTCGACATCATCTCCTATAACAGCCTTGACCTTGCTTTGAAAGAAGCCGAGGTGATGAAGGTCATGGACGAGGTGATTGACGAATTTCCTTCTTTGACAACTACTCCAATTTGCTTCCATATCAACCATTCTGACTTGTTGGAACTAATCATGGAATCTTGCCGGATCGCCCCGCCTTTGCGCCGTTCTGTCAAGCAGATACTGAACAGGCTCAATATCCAGCAATGGACTTGGCAGAAAATCAGGACCGATCTACGGTCCCCAACTGTAGGCGTTTCCTCGACCTCGCTTGATGACTTGGAGAAGTTCAACTTCAGGGACAAACCGGAGATAGCTTTCAGGAAGATCCAGTCTCTGCTTGAGGGGACCGAGCTTTTGGACAGGACACATGCCATCTTCGCGCATCTACGGACCGTTCTCGGCTATCTCAAGAAATTTAACGTCCGCCGGCCGGTTTATGTAAGCCCGCTGGGTACCTTCAACGAGAAGTTCTATGCTGGAGGCTTCATGTTCCAGTGCCTGTATGACTCGAAGAGGCGGGATGTCATAGCAGCTGGAGGCCGTTACGACAGTCTGATCGAGGAACACCGGCCGAAGGGTCAAGGAAAAATAGGTGGATGTCACGCTGTTGGTCTAAACCTCGGCTGGGACAGACTCGTGGCCTCAATGGCGCGCCTCGAGAAGAAAACACCTAAAAATAACTTTCTGAAGAAGTCCAACGACGAGGAGTCGGGCGCGGGCCAGTGGGCCACTCGCCGCTGCGACGTCCTCGTCGCCAGCTTCGACAGTGCCGCACTCCGCTCTACAGGCGTCAAAATGGTCGGCGAGCTGTGGGCCCACGACGTCAGCGCCGAGCTCGCCATCGACGCGCGCTCACCAGAAGAGCTCCTCGCTCACTACGCCGACGAAAAGCACTCCTGGATTGTCATCATCAAGCCCGATGCCATCAACACTGGCAAGCCAGACCTCAAGGTCAAATCCCTCGTCCGCAAGGAGGACACGGATATCCGCAGCGCCGAGCTGCTGTCCTACCTCCGCCAGGAGATGCGCGAGCGCGACCACCGCGAGGGCCGCGCCGCCGTCGCGAGACCTGTCTCCAGGCTCTTTGGCGGCAGTAACTCTGCAAACGGCCACCACGACAACCACAGCACGCATGCCCACAACACCACGGACACAGCCACCGGCGGTGGTGGCTCAGGCGGCAGCACGGCCAATAACAACGTCCAGGTGCTCATGGCGCAGCACCGCTCCAAGAAGTCCAACAAGTGGTCCATCGTCGAGGCCGCGCAGGCCCGCGCGCGCGACCTGCTCGCCGCTTACGCCAACGGCGCGCCGCCCATCGCCGCCATCGAGACCAAAGACGAGATCCTGGAAATGCTGCGCGAGACGCGCCTGAGCGAGCCCGACTCGTGGAGGCGCGTTATACAGAGCGTGCCGTTGGCCGAGCGCCAGTACCTACAGGAGGTACATGCCATGTTGGCGGGCTATAGAAGGAAGTGGGAGGGTGAGGGCGGGAGGGCCGTCGAGGGGAGGGCCGCGTTTGTATATAATTTTAGGACGGGGGGTGTGGTGATGTATGATTTGGGTCTGTAAGGGACCGGGAGTATGGTGATTGGGAAAGCGGAGGGTGGGTGTGGAGTGTGGGGCTGGGCCGGGCAGGCTTCTGGCTGGTTGCCCTGAGGTGAGGACGAGTGCCATTGTGGATGGTTCAACGCTCTGAGGCTACAATGTGGCCCGTAGAAGACAAATTTCTCCTCCTCAAACAAAGCAGCAGGGAAAACTCCGATCAAATATAATTTGACAAACCGCCGCCTATCCCTATAGATGCCCTGTCTCCCTTCAGCCACTGAACTTACTCAAATACCCAGGCTCTCGGCGAAACAAGCTCTCAACCGCCTTTTCTACACGTTAATTCCCCCACACAAGCAAGCTCTTGCTGCACCGCTACGCAATAATTATGCTGTCCGCCTGGATCGACTACCACCCCCGGGGCCCTCCTCGGACGGGTATGGCCGGCTGCACAAAAGAAGATGCTACCGGTGTTTCTGATGCACAGGTCGAAAGCCACAATCATGAAGAGAATAAAGGTGAAGTCTGCGGCCAGTCAACGAACTCGCAAAGCAACGCCAAGGACTTGCGGGACCAGGCGCAGCAACTTGGCCCGCATCTACTTCGCGAGAAGCGCGTGCGGAATATTTGAAGGAGGATATGGGTAGCTTTTAGGAGTTTAAATAGACAATAGGTAGCAGAAGAGACACTTTGGTGATTGCTGTGGGGTGTTGCGTGGCATTGCGGCCGACGTAGTCTCTTGAACGTTTGTGGGAGGACTACTCCTGATGACGAATTTAAAACGCTAGTAAGATAATTGCTTGATGGGTTGTTGTAAGGCCAAGCCTAGAAATGTTAATTGGTGAAGTCCTGCTTCAAACCCAAGCGTCCACCGTATATCTACGTTATCACCTCCCGGTCCAGAAATCTACGTGCGAAAGATTCCCCAAACCGTCTTTGTTTTTTTTTTTCCTCACAACTCAGTCTCCTCCAATGGAGTCTCTCTCCACATTCTCATATCAGCATTCGTCCAAAATTCCTCACAATCTCACCCAATAAGGAGCATTCACGCAGGCGCGCAGAGTAACCCCACCCACGATCTCGGCCCATGAGCAAGACCCCCAAGGGAACCAAACCTGAGGATATTCTGTTCAACTGGCCAGGCACCAGTCTTCATTGGCTTTTTATTTTCGTTCATACTTTTACAGAGTCTTGTTATTCATGAGGTTCAAGCTGATTGCTTCTGTTGTTCCCGTCGGTTTTCATAATCCGCCATTGATCCACTCTTGCAGCTCATTGGTTGCTTCTCAGATATCTTTCACTGTCCTTGCCAACACCTTTCTAGAGGTAGGTTCACTAAGAAGCCTTATTGGAGGGATGTGCTGTCAGGTTGGACTAGGGAGTGCATGCGTGCATGCATTGAATGTAAGGTATCTGGGAATCTCGGATTCCCTCGATTTCTTGTACGAACCATAGACTCGTCTGATAGATCGAAAATTCTATACCTTCTCAAAAGATTTAAAACCATCATATTTCACTTCGGGTTGTTGCAGCGCAGGTTCAAGCTAGACGGCCATACACACGAAGAACATGCAAGCTAGGGTGCACCAGCCGAGCAGGCGTACAAGCTGCAGCCAGCAAAAGAGAGTCTTACCAGGCTCGGCGGGAGCACCCACTCGACCTTCCAAGAACGGCAAATCCCTTTGTCTAGCAATCTTTGGGATCGTCAATGGCCCCGTCCTAATCTGCGATAGGGGAGTAAGCCCTTGTGCATGCATGGTTATGCGACGCCCAATCAGACACATCTCGTTGCAGGGATTAGAACGACTGCATCCCGTGTACCCTGTATAACACCCTTGCGTGTATGATAGGGTAGGAGTCTTGGAACGGCCCGTACCAGCTGCAAGAGTCTAGCCGTTAACACAGGCGGCATACATATTAAAGAGGGGGCTCCGATGCTGCTGCATGCACAGTAACCCGCGCGCTCAGCCTTCCTCCTTGTACGACAACAGCTACAGCCATGGCTTCCAATGCCAGTGAAATCAAACCGCAGCCGTCGGCTGAAGTCCGCCCGTCGAGGCGCAGCTGGAAAAGGCGCTTATAGAGCCGCAGCACCATGTTGATGGCGAAGATGATGACACTACAGGAACGCGTGAACTGATGGGGCCGCCGAGAGAAAGAGTACCCGGAGAGAACGATGGGCTTACTACTCATATTTCGCTGGAGCAAACGGCATGGGCCCGTTCGTTCTGTGAGCCTCTCTCCTTCCTTTCTATTTTCATAGGCGACTCCTTGTTTCACGGCCATCTAATGCCCTGGACGCTGACGGCGATGGATAAGGACGAATCTTCTCTTCCAAAATCTCCTCCAACAGGCAGGCTTCACTCCGCTCGTCGCATCCTCTCGGAAGCCAGTCCTGCGACGTCGGTGCTACCGCTCCATGCCACGTATTCTGGGCCAACAGCACCAAGGCAACCGCTTCCGTCATCCTGATATCAACCGCAATCACATTGGTCGGACAGGCGCTGTTCTTCCTGTCCTTGGGCAGCATGGCAGACTACGGCGCGTGGGCGCCATGGGATCGTCCGAGTCAGCACGGTGCTGTGCTTTGCCCTGCAGATGGGCCTGCTGGGTGTCCACGACGCCAGCAAATGGGAAGCCGCACTCGGACTGTTCATCGTCAGCAGTACGTAGCAGGCCTCTCCCGCAACCCTCCCCGTCGACACGTCTCCTGAAGCCCCAGCAGACATCAAGTTCTGGCTCAGCTACGTCTTCTTCAACGCCCTCTTCCCCAAACTCGCCGCCGACCAACCCTCCGCCATCGCGGCGCAGAAGTAGCTCGAAGCCGGCGAGATATCCGCGGCCGAGCACCGCTCGCGCATCCTCAACCGCAGCTGGTTCTTCAACGTCGGCTTCTGCGCCTGCGGCGCGCTGACCGTCGGCATCCTGGCCGGGCTCGACGCGCAGTCGTCCGTCTCGCCCAACAACCTCGGCTACTCGGTGGCCGTCGCGGTTGCGGCCGCGGCCTCGCTCGCCCTGTGCGTGCCCTGGTTCCTGTGGTAGAAGCGGCGGGCGGGCCAGCCCGTCCCGGCCGGCGCGTGCATCCAGCTGCACGGCCCGGCGCAGCTGTCGCAGACCTTCCTCTACCTGTTCCTCTCCTTCGTGCTGGCGGACGGCGTGGCGACGCTGCTGGCCGTCGTGACGATCGCGCAGACGCGCGCCGTCGCCTTTCTCCGCGCGCACCAACGCGCTCATGCTGAGGATGCTGCAGGGCGGCTCCGCGGGCCTCAGCGCGCTGCGCAGCAAGTCCATCCTGCACGCCTCCAACCTCTGCTCCCTGGCGCTCGGCGGCTGGCGGGCGCTGGCGGGCGCGTGGACGGCGACGCTCGGCTTCCACCACGCGTGGGAGATGTGGGCAGCCAACGCGCTGTACAGCGTGGCGTTCGGCAACCAGCGGAGCGTTCGGGCAGGCCTTCATGGGCGCAGCTGACGGCCGCGGGCCTCGAGAACCGCTTCTTCGCGCCTGCTGGGCATCGTGTCCAAGGGCGGGGCGTGGATCGGGCCGCTGGCCGCCAGCGCCGTCGTCGACCGCACCGGCAACGACTGGAGCGCGTTTGGCGTCGTAATCGCGCTGATTGGCGCGCCCGCGCTGGCGCTGTTCTTTGTGGACGAGGAGAAAGAGTCGCGTTGAATGCGAGAGGTTTTTTTGGTGGAGAACCCCCGGGGGGGTTCTTGAAATCCGGCCTACCTGAAAATGGTAAAAGAAAGGTATAAAAAAAGAGTCACGCATGTCAACTGCTTTTGCATTTTGTGTACTTTCTCCAGATGTAAGTATCACCCTTCACCTGGGCCGGGAGAATTACCGGGAGCAAATGGCTTTGACATTCAAACACATCCGGGCCGAGAACCACGAAGGCGGGGCCTCTCGAGGTGCGTCATTTTTACTATGCCAAAATAGTCCGGAGCCGCTTCCTCGTTGAGGTGTAAACATGACGATGCTACGGGTCGGATCCGGTTCCGGACAGGGCCAGCAAGGGGGAACATATACATACCTTGGCACATTCTCTGCTAGTGCCAGCTCCACAGATCGGGGGCCTAGAATCGCGGACCACTTTTAATGACATTCGTGGGGTACGGGGCCAATCAAGAACAGCCATCCAGCAAACAACTCTTCAAAAGAATAGAACATCATGGCATACTCTCCCAAGGCCGTAGCCCATGGTGATTCATTTCGGCAAAGGCAAATGTACCTGCCTACCATCACCTTCTCCCACCACTCGGTCCCGCTTGAGTCCTATAGCCATTCAAACTTCCATGACCCCGCTCTGCCCCGTACCCCGCTCTGCCCTTACCCTTTCCGCCGGCAGCCTTCTTGTCTACCGACTTCCTGTACCCGAACAAAAACCGCTTGATGCTCCTCGCCATGCCCGAAACCGTCTGAAGAGGATACACGAACAAAGCCCAAGTTGCATGCAGTGGAATCATGAGCAGCGTGCTCAACCAGTCAAAGAGAATCGTGCCAAAGCCAGGCTTTTTCTGCTGCCCGCTCCTCGCCGCGGCCGCAGCCAACACCAGCGCATCCTTCAGCCGAGACTCGAGGTCCAGCAAGCGCGCCTCGGTCGCCATGGTCTGGGTGGTGGCGCGCTTTTCGTAGCGGCGCACAGCACGGTTCAGGGCGTCCAGCTGCGGCTGGAAGCTCTGCCGGACGACGTTGACTACCTCTGCTGGGACAACAGAGCCAGTGCTTTTCTCTTTTTCTTTGATTGTGACACTGGCCGAGGCGACGTCGGCCATGTGCGATTCCAATTCTCCGAGGCGGCGGCTCAAGTCAGATACAGCCGGCGGTTCGGGCCTGAGAGCGTCCGGATCGGCCTGTTCGCGGACGACACGCTGGAGATATAGCGTCCGGGCGCGAAGCATGCGCATCAAGTGAGATGCAGGGCGGATCTCGGCGGCCAGCAGGAAGATGGTCAGGTTGTAATTGGAGACGAGGCCCTCTGATGGACGCGATAGCGAGTCACGGATAGCATGGAGAAGATATGTGCCAAAGACTGGCCCCAGGAAGCATGCCGCTAGGGCTATCAGCTGGTCAGACCTCAGCTCCTTGACAGCAGCATCGAATTCCGGCGAGTGTTCGGAGGCGGAAGGGTCGGGAGCGTCGTCGCCGAGGTGCTCTTGCGCAGTTTTCCCGTCGGCGGTGGGAGAGTCGGCGATGGCTTCCTCATCCTCCGAGTCTTCTTCTAGGATGATGTCAGACAGGATGCCCCCGGCTTCCTGGGCGTAATGTGCCGGCATCTGGGCGGCATGGTACCATTCCCTGTCACTGCCGTCAGTTCCCCGGCTAGGCAAAGACGCGAGGCTAAACATACCACGGCATGCGCACACACCAATTAAGCAGCAGCGAAGCGAGACCCAGGAGCAAGATATCCGTGACGACGGCACTGCCATTGGTGAAGAAGATGCCGCTCACCGCGGGCAGAATGGCGAAGACCAGCGGCAGCGAGTGCCAGTGTGAGGGCTCATCCTGCGGCAGGGTTTCTCTGTCGCGCGAGCCGGGATTGAGGAGGTTGTCGGTGGAGGAGCGGATGGAGGAGAAGTCGGAGAGCATGGAGCTACGGCGGCGCAAGGGCTGCGAGGGCTGGGCGAACGGGGCGGACGAGGAAGCAGGCTCGCATGGTGTGGGCTGGGCGCGCAGCAGACGCTGGCGAAGCAGCGAGGGCTGCGGACGTTGCACAGAGGCAGGGCGCGGTGCGGAGACGGGGTCAGGCTGGGGCGGAGAGTCTTCGGGCATAGCTGAGGGCGCGGTCGAGGGCGGGTGCAGAGCCGCGTGCTGGTGGACGGAGCCTTGGGCGGACGCGGATCTGGGGTGCTGGCAGGGTGAAGGCGGCAGCAGATGGCGCGGGCGAGGGCGCGCAAAGCATGGCTCGGCGTGGTGGAGCGCTGCGAGGAGGAGGAGCGCGGGCTGAAGGCTGGGAGGGTCGGCGGGTGCTGTAAGTATGAGCGTCAGGGCTCGCGTCACTCGGCAGTCACTGGCGCGCGCTGAGGTGAAGGGCGGGAGCTGGAGGCGTGACAGCACACACTCCCGCAGCCCCACCGCCCCCGGCGCCGCCAGTGCACACCACTCCCCGAACCGGCCCCGCTAGACTGCCTCGTCCATCATCTTGACCACATCCATCCGCGCCTCGTCGCCCTTGCTACCGCGAAGAATGCCATTCGCTCCCCGCCCGACCGGTAGCCCGCCGGCCTCGCTCCGCCGTGCACCGCCGGCCAATGGCCACACCAGCTCCACCACCCGGCCTCTCGCCAGCTCACGGCCCTCAGTCGTGCTGGGAAGAAGGACGTGGATGGACGGGCCCAATTGTTAACCTCTGTACCCGCCAGGCGGGCGACGAGAGGAGCGCATGAGTCGCGTCGTCATGCGTCGCCCGGACATTGTTCTGCATGCTTCTTCTTGTCTCCTGTCTCGGTGCTGCGCAAACCGCTGGCTGCTGTGTCCCGCTGCGGCAAGACAGTTCCCTACCCGCGTGCTTCTTGTAGGGTCGTGCGCTGCCTATTGACACCCCGAAACGGTTATTCATGTCTAACCCTCAATAAGCTCACCCATGTTCGCTAACCGTCCCGCTGCTGCATCTCCCTATTCTGCTTATTGAGTCCCCCTTCCGTCGACATCTCTATACGCGTGCGCACACTCAGACATGCTCGACCGCCATGGCTCCAGCAATTCCGTCCCTCTCTCTTCCAGCCTCTTCTGTCCGTTCTCGCGAGCCAACTCCACTTCTACCCTCGTCTCCGCTCGAGTCCTATTACCTTGTCATCGTACCCCCGGCAAACTTCACGCTTGCTGGTACTCCATCCGCCCGCAATGGCTGACGAAGAGTTCCCGCTCTATCCTACCGCTGTCTTCCTCCCCATTGCCGCCTGCGTCGTCATCGTTCTGGACATTCCCCCGTTGATATGGCATATCCGCAATCGCAACCTCGCTGCCGGCAGCCTGGTCGTCTGGTTGATCATCGATAACTTCATCGCCTTCATCAACTCTCTAATCTGGCCCCGCGACAATCTCGACCAAGGCTTCACCGGCCACGGCCTGTGTGACCTTGAGTCATACATAACCGTCGCCAAGTGGACTGGCCTCTGTACTTCGGTGCTCGGTATCACGCGCAATCTCGCAAAGGTGCTGGACACCAAGAGACAGGTCATCAGGCGTTCAAGAGCCCAGCAAGTCCGCGAATTGGCCATCGACTTTGTGATCTGTTGGGTGCCTCCCATTCTCCAGTTTGCCATTTTCGACGTCGTCAGAGAGTACCGCTACTACATCTATGGAATCAACGGCTGCCTTCCGTCCCTCGATGGTAGCTGGCTTAGCTTGGTGCTCGTGTTTCTCTGGCCTATCATCGCCAGCCTTGCTCTAGCCTACTATGCCAGTAGGTCGTCCGGCTGCTGCACTGGTCGTCCAAGCTAATCTACGTCTTCCTAGTCCTCGTCCTCAACCGTCTCCACCGTTACCGCTCCGACTTCTCGCGCTTGATCCAATCGCATAGCACCACCCGGTCGCGCTTTCTACGACTTTTCCTCCTGTCCTCACTGTTTCTCCTCGGCATCCTCCCCACGCAGTCCGTTCTTGTCTGGGCGAACTTCCCCACGGGACCGGACTCCTACTCCTGGTCTCACAATCACGATCCAGGCGTTCGTGGGCAGCAGATCGGTGTGAAATCCTACGGCTACCTCATCCCAGACCGCTGGGTCAGTCTCGCCTGCGGCCTCCTCGTCTTCCTCTTCTTCGGCCTCGGCACCGACGCCTCGGCCATGTACCGCTCATGGCTAGCCACGCTCAATCCTCTGCGCTTCTCCCCTGCACGCCGCCACAGCAGCAACAGCGACCTGGACCTCCCCATCAACCACCAACACCACCACCACAAGAACTGGCCCTGCTCCTCCTCCGCCTCATCCGCAATGAGCAACACGAACCCGTCTTCGCCATCCCGCTCCCTCTTTAGCTGCAAAACCTGCCACACCTCCTCTCTGACGACGACAAGCACCACCACAACACCCCCAACCGTCCCCTTGAATTCGAAACTCCTCTTCTCCAAGTCCGTGCGCAAGCCGTCGTCTGCGTCGTCGAGTTCGTCTGCCTCTTCTCCTCAGACTTTTTGGCGCGACACCATTGAAGACAAAAGCATCGCACACAACGAGGAAAGCACTCACACCCTCAGCACCGCCGCACCGACTATCGATACGGCCATCTCCATGACGCCGCTCAGCCATGCCATCCGCAAGGCTAGCGTCGGTACGTTGGTTGAGGACAACGACCATGATGACTCATTGATGCTGTTGGGTGGTGCGGTAGAGTGGGAGAAGAAGGGTGAACGCAGTGCGGCGCGGCTGGGGCTGGGGATTGAGGGAGTTTGTGTTTAGGGGCGTGGATGAAGAGGAGTTGCTTGATCAAGTTATCCAGATGATAGAGGGATGGACTTGGGAATGATTGAACTTGGGGTTGTTGAGGGGGGCGTTTGCTTGTTTTGCGGCATGGCGTGGGCGCTGGTTCTCTTCTTTCTCGCTGCAAATTCGTGAAGGTCTTCCATAGGAGGTCTTGGCATGGTCGGGGCTCGGGGGATAGAGAGATGCGGAGTGCTGATTCGTGACAGCTTTTGCTTGGCGTACAATAGCTGGAGCCCATGACCTATAATCTAAGATACTGAAGTCGCTGACCCATCCTCGTTGAATCTACAGGCTGACTGAAATCATGCCCGTCTCCCTGCCTTACTATGTAACCATGGAACAATCCAAACGGTAGAGGCCTTCGTTGACTTGAATGATAATAAATCGTGAAATATGTAGCATCGAAAAATGGGGCAATACATCCAACTCGTCTCCTAGTTATTGGAGACCAAAGTGGAAGCTAGATCCTCCATTAAAGCGGCCCCCCTTCTCCCTCCAGGCGCCGTCTCCGCAGCCTCCAACGCCTCCGCCCGGACAACAGCTCTCCCCTCTCACAAAAAGAAACCGCCGGCGCTCCTCTCACTCCAAAACCGCCCCGGATCCACCTCCTCCCTCACGCCCTCCGCGAAAGCCCTGCTCTCCGCGCTAATCCTGCCCCAATAGTCCTGCCTCCAGTAGCCGTCGTTCATGAACAGCGGCCTGTAGACGTCGGGCGCGCGGCCCTCCTCGACGGCCTTGTCGACGATCTCCTTCATGCCGCCGTACAGCTCGACGGTGGCCTCGTCGACCGCGACGTCGACGCTGTCCAGGCCGCGCAGGTACGAGAAGTCGAACTCGAAGATGATGCGGTCGGCGGCGTCGTCGAAGGCCAGGAGGTCGCCGGCGCCGGCGTCGACGGCGCGGGCCCGGCGCGCGAACGCGGCCGGGTACGGCTGGAAGGCGATGGAGGCGACGAGGCCCGGCACGGCGGCGCGGGCCTTGGACACGGCGACCCAGTGGTCGTAGCAGGCCTGCAGGTGCGCGACGGTCGTGTTGACGGCCTGCGCCGAGTCGGCGGGCAGCAGCGGCGTCGTCTCGGTGGCGATGGTGTAGGCGGAGCCCTTCAGCACGGCCCAGTTGTTGTACGAGAGCAGGTCGTAGTAGGAGCGCGTCTTGGCGTTGTTGGTCGACGGCTTGAGCGACGTGAACATGTCGAAGACGCCGGCGGGCGGCGTCGGCCCGTCGTAGAAGAGGAACATGATCCAGATGTGCACGAGGTTGGCGCCGGTGATCTCGGAGGTGAGGATGATGCCGGCCTTCTCGTCCGGGTAGTTCTGCGTGAAGTTCTGCAGGGCCGCGAGCAGGGCGGACGACTTGTCCGCGCCGAAGATGAGGTTGCCGCCCCAGACCTGGCCTATCGGGTGGGCGGCGAGCGTGTAGGCGGTGACGACGCCGAAGTTGGCGCCGCCGCCCTTGAGGGCCTTGAAGAGGGAGGCGTTGGTCGTGTTGGTGGCGGTGGTGATGGTGCCGTTGGCGAGGACGAGCTCGAATTCGACGACGTTGTTGGCCGCCCAGCCGTATTCGGCGGAGAGGAAGCTCAGTCCGCCTGGGATGATTATTTAGTATACTGCGGTCTCCTTGTCGTGAGATCGAACTTACCACCAACAATGTATCCACCGACGCCCACATTACCGATACGACCACCGACGGCGGTGTAGCCCGTCCCGTCGAGGACCTTGTGTACATCTTCCCACCTGTTTCCGGGACCGACACGCACGGTCTGGCTCGCCTTGTCGAGGGTGACCTCATTCAGATTCGCGGTCGAAATCAATGGCCCACCGTCGATGCTGGAGAAGTTCTGGTTCGGGTTGTGGCCGCCAGACTTGACGGCGAAGGTCTCGTTGTTGTTATACAGGGTCTTGATTACAGTGGACATCTCCTGCACGTTGGACGGCTTAATGATGCATGCCGGCTTGAGGGCAGCGCAACCGGTCGACCTGAGGAAACAAGTCAGCGGTGGCTCCAGTGGTAGGTGTAGAGAAGGGTAGATAGCAGACTGAAAAATCGCTGTGGGGAGCGCGGGAGAAAGAGAGGAGAGGTCCAACCCACCAGTACTCGCTGTTTTCGGTAGTGTAATCCAGCTCGAAGCGACGGTCGATGGAGATGTTGGAAGTAGATTCCAGGGTTGAGCACGTCAGCGAATCAGCACTCGCGACGGCAGCCAGGCCGAACAGCGCCGCCGCAGCGACGGAGCGCATCAGGGAGGTCATCTTTCCCCTAGGGAATCGCAGATGCAACGCTGATCAGGTCTCTTTCTGTAGTTTATCTTTCCCGAGGTTGGGGGCAAGTGAAGAGAGAGATCAAGCAAGGCAAGCCAATTCTTATTTACAGCAACGAGGCAAAAGCAATACAAGCTCGGAGCAGTTTACGAAAAGGGATAAAAAAAAAAAGAGGGTGAGAGGCGAGCGTGGGTAAGCGAAAGGTCGGCAAAGGCTGGCCGTGGGGAAAGAAACGGGGGGGAAAGAGCACAGTAGGGCAAGTTTATATGACGAAGGGAAAACTTAGGCAGAAGGTAATTGGGGAGCATGGATGCTCTGAGGAGAGACCCGAAGGGGCTTGGTGCGGCCATTATGGACGGTAGGGCGGCAACGGCATAAGGTCGAATTGTCTCCACCACCAACAGCCGTCTTCCACTACTAGACCATTGACAGCAAGGGCGCAGTGGATCCTGGGCCATGGCCAGCGAGTCAGCGAAAGCTGTGATCCGCTTCGGGTCTCATGCTGATCGTCGACAGGGCTTTGGGTTGAGCTCGCTTGCACAGAGGGAGCTGCGGACCAGATGGAGATCTGCCGCGGCTGTTGGTAACCCATTGGCCTGCCGAAAGGCCGTAGAACGAGGAGATCTCGCGGCAGCTGCCCATGAATGTTTATCTCTGCAGCCGTTCGGTGCTTTGATGTAAGCCACAGTGGGCTCCAGGGGCAGGCGGCATGAAACGAGCAGCAGCAGCGGCATCCAGATTCCCGGATTGAGACAGCAGAAACGCCATCTTTGCTGGATTGGGCGAAGACAACCAGGGCCAGCGGGCGCTCTTATGCACATTAAACGAGCAGAGCTTGTGGCGCTCGCTTGGACTGGGGGCCGACGCGAGGCTGAACAGGCCCCAGCATCGGGGCAGCGTGCCGGAAAGAGGGCATTTAATTTATGAGAACTGGGGTGGGGAGTCGCTCCAGCGTCACCCAGGCCGGACCACCGCCGCAGAGCGATCTTTCATGGCGGCGAGATTCTGGAAACGGTCACCTGCTGGAGACAAGATCACCGTCAGCGGGCTGCGTACTGCGCGTGTCTTTCTATTTTCGCAGTGAAGTTTAATCTTGGGGCTTGCCGTTTGATGTGGAGACACGTCGATGAAACTTTTCTTCGTGCTTTCCTCGCCATTTCTGGTAAGGCAAGGCTGGGCGTCGATGTACTTCGGCGCATGTCATGTGCTGGACGAGAGCAGGGGGTGGAGAGGGGAGATAGCGGGCTCGGCAGCCCTCGCGGCACCACAGGAGCACATGCCAATGGAAAACACCTCACCGTAAGGCTCGTCGGTCCGCAACGCGTGCACGCGAAGCGCTGATCCGGTACCCTGGCTCGGCACAAGCGGTGGAGCTCGAAAGCAACACGCAAGCGACGTAGAGCCAGAGCCCAATTCGATGTATGCCCTGCGGTCTCCTGGTGGGGAACGTACAACTCGCCGGACCGATCCGCTCACAGCCGGCATCGTCCTCTTCCACCGTCATGTTATGGTCAGGCCTTTTCTAGTCATACTGCATGAGTCCTTTGTCACCACCTTCCCCATCAGCTACCAAATGGAGAGCCTCATTTTTCCGATTGCGGCACCCTTCGGCTTTCAGGCAGTGCAGAGCTGACCGCTCCGCCTCATGCGAATGGACCGCTTCACTGCTGTCGACCGGATGGATGGGCAGGTATCCCTCGATATTTGGTAGGATCGGGAGATGGTAAAGAAAGCACTGTTGAAGAGTCGAGCCTCATGTTCGCGGTGCTGCAGATAAGCTGTCGAACCGAAACTCAATCTCTGCGTCGCCACGCAGCGGGGTATCAGTTGCGCATCATCACCCTTTATTTCGCATGACCAGAAGATCGTCAACCAACGACGATCACACATTCTATCGCCCGGCAACTTCATAATGAACGCGCACCAATGTCCTCTATAAAGATTTTGCTACCAAGATCATTGCTGGGTATCATCTACCGTCGCCCTACTACTTCTCATCTGGCAGCACGAACAACTCGACAATCCTCCCCATCCTCTGCCTCCTCGTCGCCTTATCCTTATCCTTCAATCCGGGTTTCTCCGGCAGCCGTACTATGACGTCCGCGAAAGAATTCGAAAGTCCCTTTTCCACATTCAGCGCCTGCACCTTCTGCGCCTCACTCGCGCTCCTCACCCTCCCTGCAACACCGGTAAGCGTGCGACGCAGAGGGCTGGTCGGCCCCTTGAGCGCCGCCCCCACCTTTGTCGCATTCTTCACCTCATTCGCGATGCGCGCCAGCATGGAGGTGAGCAGCACGAAGCAGACGTTATGGTTTGGCGCCCCGGCCATGATCTCGAGCACCCAAGTGCGCTCTTCCTCACGCGAGAGCTGCTTTTTCGATCTGCCCTGCTCCTCGTAGCCCGCCTCAATCTTTGCCCACAGCTCCTCCGTGACCACGCCATCCTCCAAGCTGCGTAAGAATAGTACCATGGTCTCCGCCAGACACTCCACTCGCAGCAGCGTAGACGTCTCCGGCTCGAAAGCCGCTTCCAGAGGAGTATCCTGGTCGAGCGCGTCAATGATGGCGCATTTGATCGCATCTCGCTGAGCCGCGTCCTTGACCGTCCACGTCTCCTGCGCAAAAGGCCAGCCACCGCCAGAGCTCAGTTGCGACTGGGACAGCCACGGCGCCTTCATGCCCTCTTCATGATCAGTCATGTCCCACTCGGCTATGACGCGCTCGACTAGGTCTTCTAGCACTTCCGTCAGCCGGAACAGTTCCCGGGGAGCTGACCACTTTACCCCTGCGTCATTGGAAGGGCTGCTGCTATTGCCTTCCGGTCGCTGGCCCTGCAACTTCCTAATTCCACCTTCAGGTATGCGGATGAGTTTGTCAATCGACCGGCCGAAGCTCGACTGGAGCCACGAGGCGCGCACTTGCAGGAAGTGGTCGCGCCCGTCGGATACGCGCAGCACGAGTATGTCCTCGAGTTGTGCCTTCTCGCTATTTAGCTCACGAACAAAGTTCATGTCTTCTACCTTCAGGATGAGGTCGATGTTGCAGGCATCACCTGGCTCCAAAGTGTATGACGCAGGGAGGTTCGCTTGTGTTGACTGGTCGGGATCCCGATCGAACCGTATCGTCAGCCATGACGGCGGCTTAACCTCACTGTTCTCCTCGCCCGGCGTCCCGAAGAAACTGATAGTGGCAGGAACCTGGCCGGTGTTCGCCACAGTTACGTGCCTCCGTCGCGTCTCGAGATACTTAACTTTGCCGAAGTCGATGCCCTCGAAGTCGGTTTTCGAATCATCTCTTTTCTCATTCTTGCTTTGATCTTTCTCAATGATCAGCGTGACCCCCGGGCGGCCCTCGTTCTCGGCCCTATCCAACTCGCGAGCGACGTCGGCATGAACCTTGGCCTTCAGTTCGGGCACAACGCTATCATATTTGAGTCTGAAGACAGCATCGAGAGGCTTATGATCTGAGGATAAGACACGCTGGTGTGCCGTATAGTATTCCAACTCAATCTCGTCCTCGAACCCGTCCTTTGTGAACACTGGGATAGGATCGTCCCTTGCATCCGTGGTCTCGTCATAGTCGAAGTCGCCATCGGTTTCGGGGTCGTATTCAAACAAGACATCGTTGTCGCCCTCTTTATCCAAGCCCTGCTTCTTCATTTCCTCATCCTTCTTCTTGGCCTCCTCCTCCTCTTTGATCTTGTCATAGTAGGCCAAGCGATCGCGGCGGGTACGGTACAGGATACGATCGCACCAGCTGGGACAGCGTCGCTTCTCGCTTGAATCGAAAATCCCAACCGTGCCGACGTCGTACTTGTAGGTGGGTAGAAACTCGATTTCACCCTCACGCCAGCCGTCGTAAAAGGCCTTGCGCTGCCGCTGCTGCTGGCGTAGCTCGTCATGCGGGAGAAGAGACTCGATAGTCGCCTGCAGCGAAGCAGGGTCGAATTTTGCAGGTATTATCTCCTCCGGCTCTTCGTCGACCTGCCCATCTGTGCTGGAGGTTTGCTCCGACGATTGGGTGGCCGTCTCAGGCGAGGAACGGCCTGAGGCGGCGACTTCCTTCTCGATTCCCTCGGCCTGTCGCTGGGATAGATCATATTCGTTCCGCGTATGTAGCATCAGGATCCTGCGTACATCCTCACCCGGCATGCCACCTAGGCGGTAGTTGAGGTCGCCGAACCAGAAGGCGAAGTCCTCGTCGCCGATTCCTTCGCTATTTCCTTGCGCGACACCCAGAGGGTCGGTGACGGGGTCAAATTTAGTGCGGCTTATGATCTGTGCAGCATCCCAGTTACGCCTATCCAGCGACGCCTTTTCCGCACCAGCAGCCAGATGCGAGTTGATGAAGACCAAGCGGGTGGTCTCACCCAAGACTATCCTTGCCGTTGTAGCACCCTTGTTGCCCATATATCCCATCAAGCCGGTTCCCACACTTGTCGTGCTAACGGAGCGCACCTCGGGGGCGACCGAAGGCGAGGCGTACACGAGGAGGAGCAAGCCGATAAGCTGCTGCTCGGCGACGAGCTGGTAACCGGCGGGCAGGGCATACTGCAGAGCAGCCTTATATTTCGCGGCAGTCGCGGGGTCGGTATAGGGCCTCAGGGCCTCGGTGGCGGAAGAGATGTCGACGACCTCTTGCAGGCCGAGCACGTACAGGGCAATGTCATCGTCGGCAGGCACGCTGGCGTGGTCATTATTGGGCAGGGTAGACTCCTTGTCCGTGTGTCTTGCCTCCTGCTCGGCGACTCCCTCGCGCGGAGCGTCCTCAGGCTGAGGTGTGCCGGGAGCCTGGGGGTGGTTTGGGTCAGAGACGCCCAAGCCGGACAGAGCTTCCTCGACACCTTTCCCTCCTACAAACCAACCGGCCAGGTCCTTCTCAGTGCCCTTGAAGGCAGCAACATTCCACGTGCCGACCTTGATGCGGATCTCCTTGGGGCGCACATACTCGTGGCGGCGTTGGTGGATGGCCTGCCAAAGACTCTGGGGAGTAGATGAGGGGGCGGGGGCAGCTGAGGGAAAGGCGCCGGGCATGGACTGCTCCAGGTCGGGGGTGGACGAGGTATCGGACGACATGAGGGGCAGGGGGGAGGATATGGCGGCGGGGGAATTTGGCGCTTCACATGGCAAGGACGGCGATGTGACAACGGGAGGTAAGAGGGCTCGCGGGAGAGCTGTGGGCAGCGCTGCTCTCGGGCTGGCTGTGGCTGAGCTGTGCGCTGCGCGGGACAGGGAATGACGCGCATCGGCGGTCGGAGTCGGAGGGGCGCCGACCGACAGCTCGCACGCTGGCGAAGCTGTCACCACTACCACCACCATCACCATCACCACACACCACAACCTCACTTCGCTGCACTCCGCGAGGCATCCACGCAGGCCCAGCCAATAAGACTGCGCGGCGAAGCCTAGCGGCTGACTACAACAGCATCACGTCTACAACCTTTTTTTTTGTCCCCAAGTCTGGTTATATAAACCGCCCCTCCCCCCGGCTCCATCCGCTCTCCTCAAACCCTCTTCCGCCTCCACCCGCCTTTCGATTCAGCTCACGACCTTACAACCCCTTCGCCTCACCCACTATCAGCTCCGCTTCTTTCCCCGCACCACCAATTCGCCATGGCTCCCATGGAGAGCAAGGTTCGCCCTGTTGTGGCTCACTCCGATTTTGAGAGTGACAACCCGGCCCCGGAGGCCATGCCTGTCACCGAGCTTCGTCGTTACGACAACACCAATGACCTCAACCACTCTGTCCTGCGTCGCTACGTCCCCTCCCTCAACGCCATCTTGTCCATTGCCTCGTTCTGCGTTCTCTACGCCTTCAACCCTGTCAACCAGGCTTGGGAGAAGCTGGGCGTCGATGGCAGCTTGTTTGTCAACTCTCTCACCCCCGATGCCGATGGTGTCCCTCGCTTCAACATTGTTGTTCTCAACCGGCGCGGCACCGACCCCAACGCCTTCACCATTGAGATCAAGACGGCCAACGACGTTGAGTTGACCGACGAGTACATCATCCTCCAAGACCAGGCCGAGGACGGCAGTCTCAAGATCTATGGCCTCTGGATCTTCACCGAGCCTCACCCCTCTTCCACTGCCATGGCCCGTGAGATCAATGGCCAGATGATCAAGCAGTGCGCCATGATGGCCGACACCAGCCGTAAGATCGCCATGCAGAACGCCCAGTCTTCGGACGAAGAGCCCCAGAGCGTTGCCATGGGCCGGCAGCTCTCACTTCGCGAGTTATTTGGCAAGCAACGTGAGGCCGACGCCGACTTTTCCATTCACCACCACGACCCGGTCCTCGCCGCTCCTGCTGCCTCCACTCTTCCCGCCATTCCCAATGTCGGCCACGTCAACATGTCGGCTCAGGCTCAGGCGCAGGCCGTTCAGCAGCGCCACACTCCTGTCCAGCCGAAGCATAAGCAGGTCTCTCAGCGCGCCTCCAGCTCATCTACACCCACCTTCGTCAATTCAGATGACACCAACTTCTTTCTGGCTCCCAAGGCTACTCAGACCCAGCGCAGGCCTCCGTATTTCCAGCACTCGAAGCAGGAATCGCCAGCGCTGTCATCTCCCGCTCTGGGGTCGCCGAGTCCCGCATCAGGCGCTCCGGCTCAAGAGGCCATCGACTTCGAGAGCATGACCGCCGGTGACTTCTTTGACGTGGCCCGCAATGCCCACAAAGGCAGCCAGAACGGTCCGTGACGCCTCACTTTCCCATTCCTCTTAAAGTGTCCAATTGATATTACCTCGCAGTCCTTGTCACCCCGTTCGGCACCTTCAAAGTTGGCCCTGGTTCGGATTTCCTTGGTCACTGGGTGCAGATCCAGGACAAGTTCCTTGCTTGGCGGCACAATATGCGTACTGAGAAGGCCACTGTGACTAAGCCCCATGTCACCTTTGAGACCACTTGGACGCCGACTGTCAATGGTGTCAAGCTGAGGTCTAAGGCTGTCACAACTGTCAACTATATGTGAGATCACACTTCACTTTTTCATGCGTTCATCTTGATTGACTGATACAGTAGCAGTGGCAAATAGTTGGTAAGTGAAGATCAGCAAAGTTGAAGAGTTTTGGGAAAGTCCGCCACGAAGATGGCTTGAATGGTATGGCGGCTTTGGGGGATACTGCCACAGACATGACTCGGTTGCGACGAATTTTGGGGAGCTTGCCAAGACTTGGCTGTTGATTGCGAGGATGGGCTTTGGACAATTTATATGTTTTTTTTTTAAACTTTTCCTGCTTTTCCTGGGTTGTGGCGGTCGGGTTTGACGCGGATTTTTATTGCGTATGGTGGTGGGCCTTGAAGATATCTCTTGTTCGGCTCTTCTTTCACTGCGATGGATTTTGAGAATGTTTCTTATTCAGCTCTTCCTCTACTTCAATGACTGGGTCTAGGCGGGATTTTTTCCTTTTGCAGGGGTTTTCTATTGTACGTTCTAATAGAAGGCCGGCCTTGCTTGCACGCGCGAGCTCTCGTAGAGTAGCCGGCATTCGAAAGCCCAGCTACCGGTTGGAGAAATAGCTTATCGGTTCGCCGCCCATGCTTAGGCACCTTCTTCTCTAACGATCTCCTCTATGTATCTGGCAACCTTTTCTGCGACCGTGATGCTGTGATTCGGATCTGTTGTTTTTTTCGCAGTCAGAATTAGCTTTTCGTCTCCTTTTCTTTCTTTCTTTTTTTTTTTTTTTGCACTTTTACTCCTCGACTTCACAAGTGAACGACGAGTCATCATCATCGGCTCCGGAGCAAACGAATAGACGCAAGAACAAAAGGCAGTCGCGAACTCACCGATGCAAAACCCATGCGGAATGCCCCCCTTATCAATCTCCATGACGGGCTTCCACTTCTCCGCCCCCTTCCCTCCCCCTCCGCCCCTCCCGCTCTTCCCCCCACCCCTCGCTCTCGTCTTGATCAACTCATCCCGGCCCTCGTCGCCGACCCAATGGTCCTTGGCGCCAAACAAGAAGAACAGCTTCGCCCTCGCGACGCCCACCGGGCTCTGCTCGGCGGCGCCCCAGATCTCGGCGTCCCACGCGTCGTGCGTGATCAGCTGCAGCTCGTCGCGGGCCATGTGCAGGGCCTGGCGGACGCCGTGGGGGGATTTGAGGAAGGCGGCGGTGGCGGCGGCGGCGTCGGGCGGCTGGCCGAGGAGGAGGGCGAGGAGCTCGGTGAGGAGGAGGGTGGGGAGGAAGAGGGTGAGGAGGGTGGAGAGGACGGCGGCGAGGAGGGGCAGGGAGGGGAGCGTGTCGAGGAGGAGCTGTTTGTGGT